>JAAAKE020013529.1:0-10733 GCA_010014785.2 Anisolabis maritima
GCTGGACCAGAATGGCCAATATATATATATATCTTAGATAAAAGCAATTAGATTTTGATTGGCGAGATTAAAATTAAAAAAAAAACTTCAATTTTTTTTTTTTCTAAATGCTAAAAGCTCAATTGCGTAAGGCCTCGGAAAAAATTTGCATATTATAAAATTTATTTCTCAAGGTTTTATCGTTGAGAAAAGAGTGAGAGAGAGAGAAATACATTTGATCTTTCTTTAAAAAAAATTTAATTTCCCTGACTAACTAGAGGAAAGAGTTTAACTTTTCTTATTTTTTTTCCATTTCTTAATTTTCTTTTTATTAGATTTTGTTTATTATTATTATTATTTTTTATCTAAACCATCTTTTTTAAATAGTAAGTTTATATTTATTAACGGACATCATCATTAAACTTAAGATTTCGTGTTTATGTTCATATCGCTAAAATGCAGCAGCCTAAATGAGTTTTTTTTTTTTTTTTTTAATAAAAAAATCTTATTAGACCACCATTCATTTATGGTTTTAATTTATAATAGAAAATTATTAAATAGTGAAAACGATAAAAACAATTTATTCACTCTTTTATTAAAGCTTAATTTAATTAGTCCTCATAACATACTTGGCTTAAAAAATAATTTAACTTAATATAAATTATGTTTTAATTAACGTAATTTTAAAAACATAAGTGCAAAAGAACATAACAACTAATGTGTTGTTTAAATTGATTTATAATTACATTACCATTAGGAGATTAATAAAATACCAAGTTCATTAATTTCTAAAGAGAAAAAAATTCTAAGAAAACGAAATCAAGAAACGCTATCTTAAAGAACACAAAAATTATTATTATTGCATTTATAGAGAAAAGTAAAGATTTTAAAAATATGTAAACAATAAAAAATATTTCTCCATTCGTTATTATAATTTTAGTGTCTTTTTTTTTTTTTTTTTGAATTTTCGATATGTGAGTTGTTAAAAAATTTGAAAGTAAATATATACAAATTTTATTGCCTAGAACGGGAAGTGACCCTTAGGTCATGAAGCAGGAGCTTCAGTATTTTATTTAATAAAGTATAGACCTTTCAAAAGCATTTCCCTGATTTTATACACTTATTTAATTACTTTTTTAGTTATTTATTTATTAATAAAGCCTAATCCTTTGTTTATAGAGTATATTGTGCATTTCTATTTAATTCTACACGGTATCTAGTCATAAATTATTATATGAATTTTTTTATATATTGTTAATCTATTCCTTTAATTAACTGAGGAGCGAAACGACCTTTGGTATCGGTACGCCCCTACCACTTAATAAATAATAATTAAAATATATTTTTTTAATTTTACATATTTGAGATAAGGCTGGCTTTCTTTAATTCTCTTGTCACTGATTTTGGTCATGATCGAAGATTCTCCGCTTGTCTTATAACTCTTTGTATGATAATAGGGTGAAGTATATGTAACAAAATTTTTTTAAAATCTCTTTTATCTATTAAATTATGTATTTCAACCTTTTAATTAATTGTATTAATTGTTTTTAGTTGTATGTTAGGAAGAGTGCTTATATATCCTTGAAATTTCCCGAATTTACCTTATTAGGCATCCCACATCGCAATAAATACAAGGTGTGACTAAAAGCCCTTACCTGCTAGCAAGAGGAAGTAATGTGATGTGCAGACCATAATTTTGGACACATATTATTTTCTTTCCGATAGATATCACCATTTAAAAGGTAAATAGTGGTATCAACAGATTTTTCATACAACATTTAACTCAATAATAATATTTATTTATTTAAAAAATTGACATTAATGGGCAATTAAATATTGTTAATTATCAAATATAGGATTTAACAAGTCAATCGAACTTTTTTTTTTAATTATATATAATTATACACTTAAACCAGATTTTTAGTTCAAAAAAAAAAAAAAAACATGTGAGCTTCTATGTATTTTTTAGAATATAATTTTTCCACTCTTTTGCGTATTTAATATCAGTTGAGAAGTGACATTGACCTAAATTAATTCCCTTTGAAATAAGTCACATATACACATGCAGACGCAAAAGAATTGGTTGAGAAAAAATTTCAAATATTAAAATTTCTCTAAAAATCTGGAACAATCCTTCTCTTCAAAATACTTAATCACATGGATATGAAAAAATAAAATAAAATAAAATAAAACTTTAATTATTTGGACAAGTTGGATTTGATTAAGTCAGGGGCACACATCTTTTGAGAAAGTCAATGACGATCATGAATTACCCGATATAAGGGTTGCATTTATTTTGCTCCCTTTATACCAGCTTTGTCCTTTTCCCATAAAGCGACAATCCATGCTTGTTTTTTCTTTCAGTCGTTAGATGTGCCAACTAAATATGGAATAATGGCAAAGGTAGAAGACGAGCGGGGGGGGGCTCATGTGTATAACCTCCTTCGGTTCAAATCCCGGGCCACTTAATCCACCAGCAAAAAATAATGTAATGATTAAATTCACTCTGACTACATAATAGTCTGGAAAAAATCTCGAGGCTTATAATACATTATATCATTTCTCTATCCCTTCCCTTGGCTCCTGCCTCTTAAGCAGATCTGGACCAGTTTCTTATTTCATTGTCGCGAATTAGATAGAGCCTCCACTTGAAGTTCACTCAGTTCAGTTCTGATCTCTTTGCCCAGAAACCAAATCTCATGAAGTATAACAAAATTTCTTTTTCTATCAAAACTTTCGGCCTAAAATTCTAAAATATTTTTTACTTATAAAGAAGTGGGTTGGGAAACTCTCCCGATATTCTTAATATAGGACCTTTAGCTAAGATCAAACCTTGATGGATTGAGCGAATTGATATTGTGGAGGGTGATCAAACTTGACTCCATATTTTTAATAAGAATATTTTTTTTTGTAATTTTGTAAAATATTTTTGAGAATGTAGATTATAATCTTTTTTTTTTTTTTTATTTTAAACCTAGGTTTTTTGCAAATATTTTAAAAGAAAAACATACCGGTGCTGAGAGAGCTTCTCCTCAACCTAGCATAGAAGTGGTTGGAATGAAGACTGGGTAGAATTGTATAGGAGTAGTTAACGAGCTAGAAATGCACAGAAGGAGAAGTTAAAGATAGGAAATCAAGTAACTTCATGGGGTGCCGATAGATGGCTATGGCCAGAGATCGGCTGGGTGACGAAATCATCTTGGATAAATAAACGGGAGTCCTGGTAGGTCCAAATGAAATGCAAACAAATATTTGAGATAATATTTGAAAAAAAAAATCTAATGAGTAAAATTTCCCATTTAGTGATAAAATAAAAATACGGCAACTAATTGAAATTTTATAATTCTTAGATAAATGAATAAGTGCTATCGTATTTAAGAAAAAATGTCCGTTCCATAAGAGGGAACTTAAGAAACTGAAATCAAGCAACGCATTATTGAGCATCAGAAAATTAGAAATAATTTTTCTCATCTTATAAGAAATAGTTAAAAAAAAAGGTTCAATGGCTCAGCTGCACATTGAATAACTTAAGTGGGATTATTTTTTTAGATTTATATTTCGCGAAGGGATAAAAATTTCTGGCCCCAAGCCAAAGGGTGTAAATTCAGTTTAAGCCTCTCCCTGGGAGGAGGGGCGTTTATGTATGTGTGTGAGTGTATGGTGGGGGAAGGCGGTGATTGCGTTAGTTAGTCGTTGGCGATGCGGGCAGCCCTCCCCACCCCCACCATCGATCACAAGCGGCGGAAGTGACGTCACTAACGATTTTCCCGTCAGCCGCAAAGCCGCCACCATCGTCGGCTAAAAGCTCTCTGTCCTACTACTACACCATTCCTGCTGGGTAGGAATCTCTTGCTCTCTCTGTCCTACGATCTATTCCTGTTCTTTAAACGTTTTTCCTATCTATTAAGGCGGTCACAAATAGCAAAGTCTCTATGTGATTACAACAAAAAATACGGACTTAGAGATATCAAGGGAAAGAGAAATTCGTTTCATGGTGACTACCATAAGCTTAGAAGCTTTTCAATTTTCAGGGGGTTAAAAAAATATATATATAGGTAGTAAAAAAATTGATTTCAAAGAAAAAAATTAATTTTAGTCCTTTATCTAAAACAAAGATTAACTTGTAAAATAATGTAGAGTGATTAGACTACTACCAACTAAATATCATTAATCCTTATTAATTTTTCATTTTACGAATTTAAGCTAAAAAAAAAATAAAAATAACAAAAATATTTTATCGATGCTGTCTAGAGGAGACAACACATCTGCTGAAACAAAGAAGGGAAGGCACATTGGAAGAGACTCACCAGGTCATTAGGTGAACGGAGATAAGTAAAAAAAAATACGTCATGATCTTCTTAACGTTTTGAGCCCTATTCAGTAAATGATCATATGCGACATTTCAAATGAAATTGCCAATTTACAAGCATGAAGGTCAAAAGATGCTCCCTCCAATATCAGTTAAACCAATCATAAGAGAGCTTCTCCAAATATTCCGCCTCTTTGTCTCTAAGGGAGAGAGGAGAGGGCATGATCACACTTTCCCTCACTCTCCATCCATACTTCTTCGGGATTCCGAGAGCGACCAGAATATAAATTCAATGGCTTTGCAAAAAAAAATTTATAGATTCCCACGAATTATCCTTACTTAATTTTTGGATTTTTTCTCCGAATATGAAGAACCCTATAGATTTTTATTAAAATTTGGTCCGCCAACTCTAAAACTATATTTTTTAGATTTAGAGAATTGAGAAAAGTAAAGATTATTAAAATTAATATATGAAGTGTAGATTTTGATCGAAAGCTTCTGCTCAGGATATACAAAGCTGGGACACAAATATCAATCAATTTTATTCCTGATAACTTAAAACGACAATGAGAGTAGAACAAATTTGGATGAATTTTTCACAGTTAATTTACTTGTTATTTATTCAGGTTAGTATTTTGTGTTATGAATGCAATTCTCCCTTCAAAAATTCATGTATAAAAAGAAACATAGGGAAAATAAATGAAATTATGGAAATTAGTAAACTAAGATTGATATTTTGCGTTGTTGACATCAAAGATACTTTTCAGATTGCGGATAAATTATTATCTTTAGCCCGTAACCTTAAAAGCCAAGGGGTGTGCGTTCGGATTCCAGGCAGTCCGATGAAAATTTATTTAAATCAATTGGATATAAATAAATAATAAATATATACATGTATTGTTTGTAAGTCAAAGAGACTAAAAAATTTTTAGGTTGTTTTAGAGTAAATATGAGGAAACATGGGCAACGAAGGGCACTTGCCCCTGGAATTTTCTCGGAAAACGAAATTAATAATAATAGTAATAATAATAAATTAATAATTCAAAAAAGAAGAGAATAGAAAGAATTATATATTCTTTTCAGGTTCTCTCATATTTATTTAAATCATTTATTTAGCAGCCAATGTAAATTAAATAAATTTCTTCGCTTAAGAGGGAAAGCAAATTTCTAACCCTTGGAACATATATCGATATTCTTAACTCTGCCCCAAAGGATATTACATTCTTAAAATTTTAATATTTTTGTGTTTTCTCATTTCTTTATTGCCCCAGGCAAAGTTCCGGTTATCCCTCGCCAATGCCTATATCCAATATAATAAATAAATATATAGGTCAAAACATCGATAAAATATTTATCTTACCCACACCCTTCACAATTATATTATCTCAAATCCAAAAAAATAAAAAACTGGTTCTTTCTTTCCACAGCCATTATTCAATAATATCTATATACGTATATCTTTCTCTTGTAAAAAAAAAATATTTATTTTTTTATATAATTTATAACAAAAATAAATTTTCCTTCTTGTTTAGAATGAGTCTTTTAAATTCCTACTCACGTTTCAATGCGACCCTTACTTATGGTTGAGAGAGAAAATCCAATTGAAAATAAATGCTATTAATTTATGGAAAGTGCTTTGCATGTGCACTTTGAGAAAATTAATGAATCCTTTAAAGATTTTTAATTAAAAATACATTACTATTCTTTTGAGCTACTCTTTAAAAAAAAAAATGGAAGATTCTTGAATATTTTAAGATAGAAAGAAGACGAAGCTCTAGGACCAAATCTGATTCTCTTTATTCTCTATTACTCTTATATATATAAAAAATATATTTATATCAATAACCTGCGCTTTTCATATTTAAACAAGGATTTGGCAGAATTGAATATTACAAAGAGACCTACATAATGGATCCAATCATACCTTTTATATAAAATTCCGAGCATTAGCTAGGTTAATAATGAGATACAAATGAGATTATATCACAGCTTCTATATAATAATGGCTCCCGATTATAATAGTATAGAGGACCAGGTGTAAAGCTAAATTACTCTTAATGTGATTATATAGTTTAATACTGCTATAAAAATTTGGTAAAAATTGCATCTTTTTATCTTACTTTTAATTTAGTGCCATAAAACTAATATAATTTATATCTAAAAAAAGTTAAGAAACAATAAGCAACAAGAAAAATAAACTGCTTTGAGATCAGATAATTAAACAAGGAATATGAATTTCTAATGGGGTTTTCGATTCATGGCTCTAGATTTGACCCGGCACGAATCACGCATGCGCAGGTGCTAAATTTTTGTTTATATTTTTCTACAGGTTCGATAAGAATTTACTAATGCCACTTTATTACTATCAGTCAAAAAATAAATTATTATCATTGGCTTTTGAGATAAAATAATAATGATCTAATGACAATTATCTATTATTGTGGCTGGAAAAATTTTTGATATGATATGACAAGACAATTTTATTTTATTTAATTGCCTCCCGTGCTAATGTTACGGCCATCTTCAAAATGAATGTGAAAAGCAGGGATGGAGCGCTCTTAGGCTTTTGTGGATCGTTTTCACATTCATTCGCGCCAGCCGACTCTGAAGATGTCTTAGGCCAGGGGTCGGCAGACTTGCAAGTGAAAAGAGTTATATTAAGTAAATAGTATCTCAAAATTTTCACAGAGAACATGGATTATTATGACAAAAAAAAAAAAAAACGGAGATCAAATCATATCTTTTTATTGAAAACTAAATTTCACAATAAAGACTTAGAAAAATCAAATATATATTTATAAAACAAGGAAATCTATTTCTGCCAAGTGACTGTTTTCAATTTTAGACATGAATGTAAATTAGCGGTGGAGGAGTGCGAGTACACAGAGAATATGCATTGCGATTGTGCTTTTTGAGTTCGTTCGGCGGCCATGTATCTTGCTTATCTGATAAGGGTAAAACAGGAGTTGCAATTACCTATAAAAATAGCCACGGTCTGCCGACTGAGGGCCGAAACGTCTGGTAAGTTACTAAATAAAATAAAATTGACTTGTTTTTTATTGACTCCATCTAATCAAAAAACTAATGATAGGAGTACAGTAGAAGTTTTTAAAATGATTTTATTCAATGAATTCATTCTTCTTTTATTTCCCTTAATAATCCCGCAATTAGGAAGATCAAATAACCCAACGATGATAAGAAGACGAAGGACAAGCGGAAAGAAACCAGAAGAAAGGCTAAGCCGGATAAATCATGATCGTCTGAATGACAAAATTTTTATCATTATTCCTCATTTATTTCCATTTTTACTTCAATTATATTGAGATCGAGAGGGAGCCTGGGAGTTTCTCCTCCCTTTGAAAAAAAGCATGAACTGTCTTGATGGGAGCATTCACAATTTTAGATTGGGAATAGGATTCTTAGAATTTGCAGAGTGATCTGAGTAAAGTAAGCTTACAGAAAATGTAAACCCATTCGATATTGTAAACTATTTATTTATTTTTGCAATTTGATTTAAGATTTTAATTAAATTTTATAATCTTTTTTCAAAAAAGACGAACTTTTTAATTGAATCCCAAGCACTTAATCACTAACAAGCAAAGGGCACAATAATCCCTTCTCGAAATGCAATATATGGTTATCCCTATAAAGGGAAGGCCTGGCTGGATCAGGCAGAGCACGTTTGATTCAAGCTGATATCTGTCATGGCCGTTTTGCGAGACGGAGTATAATTCGGGGTCCTTGGTCCCTCTAAGCCACCTCTCTTGCATTATTATGCGTTGGTCTAATAGACATGGCTTGGACCTATCCGCCGGAAGGGCATTCCCAAGAGCAGGAACAATAATAATAAGGATTAAATCGGGGATCTCAACATGTCAGTCCGGATTCGGATCACGGAGTGCAGTATTTTCTAAGTTAATTGACCGAACTCAGGGGAACCGTTGAAAATCGATGAATAATTTTTTTTTTTTAAAGGAAATTTAAATTTAAATTTCTTTTTTTTTTTAGCTTCAATAAATCAACAGGCTTTTCGATTTCAATACAATGAAATAAAAGGCTTTTTTTAAGTCAATAGGGAGTCATTAAATTACTCAGTTATGTTTATTACGTGAATAGCAACCACTACACGAACTGTTTATATATGTCAGTCTTTATACGTCATCTATCAAGCATTAACGGATAACTATGTTCTATTTTCCTTTAATCTTGTTACAAAATTAAATTACATATTAAGGAAAACGGTGTGAAACTTATAGTTATATTCTCTTTACCTTTTTTTTTAAATCTCAAATTATGATATTTGATTAGAAATGAAAAAAAAAATATTTATTTTGTAATTATATAATGATAAAGCAGGGATAAGCAATAAACCTTTCGATACTTAATAAAAACGACACTTAGCTATTTTGAGTTTTAATTGAGCATTATAAGGCTGCTACTCGCTTTTATAAAATATATAATTATATATATATATCAAATTATGATTTGATAGAAGAGGAGAACAAAAATTAAAATTCTGATGAAATGAATTTAACGTAATGAAAACGTTATTTATATTAAATCAAATGGTTAAAATAGGTCCTATATAAAGTTTGACTATTGCAGACCCTCTCGGCCAAGAACAATTAGTCCGTTACTAGTGAAGAAGAGTCACTCATAACTCAGTATTGTGAGTTTAAATTTTTATACATGTAAATTTAACATTCTTATTATTTAAATAACATTTCCGAAAAGATGAATGCGATCATCCGAAATATTCTCTAATTTCTTATTAAAAAAATTCAATAAAATTTTAATAACAAGAAAGTATTATTCTTCTTTCTTAATGACAAATGTTTAAAATGTGTTATTTAGAAAGGACAAAAAAAAAACTCCTGCCTCTTGCCAAGACTCAGGTTTCATAAGTCAAGAGTCAGTAGTTGACTTCATGTATTTAAATTTATAATTTACTAGTAATTAATTTAAATAAATAAAATATTTTTTTTTTATTTTTAAGTCTTTTCGGCATCAGAGGCCATATTGACTTCAAACGGTATATATAATATTATTTACGTTATTATCCAGGCATATTTAATTATACCAATTGGTTTAAATAAATTATTATTGGATTGCCTGGAATCCGAACCCATTTTTAAGGCTCTAAGGTTATCAATCTTAACAAAGTCAATACCTTTAACCTCTCAGTCACGGATTGGGGGGGGGGGCTAAATAAAAGTTGAACGTGCGGAAATTTTTAGTTTCCCTATCGAATACATTTATTCTTCATTTTCGATCTCAGAAGACACATATTTCTGTTGCAAACCCCGTTCCGTTTCGAAATATAATAATAATAATTACCAATAATAATTATTATTTATTCTTATTAGGTTAAAAAAAAAATGAAGATAAATGATAGCCCATATGCACATAGATAATTAGAAATTATGTATCTAAAATTTACTTTTAAAGAGAGAGAATGATTTAAATATTAATATTAATATAAGTAAATATTGATATACAGTGTAAAAGAAAAAAATTATTCTGAAATAACCATTTTTTTTTTTTTTTTTATTTTACAAAGAAAAAAAAATCTATTGAATAATCACGTATTATTATTAAAGAAAAAGAAAAGAAGCCAGGAACTCTCTAATCAAATATGATAATAAGCAAAGTGAATTTTGTTAAAGGCGACGAATTCGCAACGTTAAGCAGTTATATGGAATTTTTTTCTTGAATGTTTTCTCAGTTAGTTTAATATAGGAAGACTAAAAATTTATTTTTCTATTCTGTTTAATTTGATATGTAAAAAGATATTTACCATTATAATCCCACAGCTCAATAGGGAAAACAATGACCTAGTCAGATGCCATTTTTGCATAATGGCGGTTTAATGTAAGATCCGACCAACCCCTGGTTTTAAGTGGTCGCTATTTTTTATTTCAAGTAGTTGACTAGGCTCTTGTGAAAAAATTATAATGAAGAGGGCTTGAAACCCGAATCTTCGCGTTAGATATCAGGCCACTACACATGAGTATGTCAAAAAACAGAATTAATAAAAATAAAAAAATTCCACTTTTGTAAAGTGGCTACAAAACTGATCGGAGTATTCAAAAATTCAAAAATTTGGAAAAGATGAAGGTGGAATTTTGAAATTTTTTATATGTCACCTTTAATTACTGAAAATATTGTAGTATGAGAAATAGGAAAAAGAGGTTTTTATTTGGCTGCTTGCTTACTCCACTTTAAACATATTTGTTATAGCTTTAATTTTAATTAAAATTTTATTAATTTTAATTAAAATTATCACTTTTGTTCAAATATTTTTAATAAAAACGAATTTTTTTTTTTAATTATAAAAAATAAATGTTATTTGTATTTTGAATATTGTATTTCATATGATGATATGATGAATTTACCCAGCTCTAAGCTTGGGTATACAAAATTTATTAAAAAACTATGCAAGTTT
>JAAAKE020013540.1:0-10730 GCA_010014785.2 Anisolabis maritima
ACGGTCGAGCGTCCGTTAAACTCACCTCTAACGGTCAAGCGTCCGTTGGACTCCAAACGAACACACCCGAACAAAACATAACATATGGCTCCAACCAAATGGACGCATCAGATGTCGAACTAAATGAAAAGTTCAAGGGGAAGAAAAACCAGCGTTTATTTTCCGTCACTCTACAGCAACCATCCTGAGAGAAGATAGATTTTTTTGAGAGAGGTGATCACATTCAACTTTTTTGTGCATGGACTTTAAGTGTGGCGTATTATATGATCGATATCTTCACGCACACTATCTTAAACCGAATCAAAATTCAAGAAAGTGTGCGTGATCAACTCATAAAAAAGTTGAATGTGATGATTTATATTTTATATGACCACAAAAAAAAAAAAATCTCTTTCACTGAGGATGGTTGCTGTAGAGTGACCGAAATATCTGTAGGTGTGAGAGTTTAAATATCCAGCTAACGCCGAAACAACACAACTAAATATTGTAATTTTTCAATTTTGGATTTATAAATAAAGCAGGTTCCTCCTGCGAATTTCTTCATTTAATCCGATTTTTCATTTTCCTTTATATAACTCAAATTTGTATATATATTGAACATTTGTGGGTTATAGGTTCAATTCCTTCCCCCCCCCCCCCCCACTCCCCCTTTTCCTTTTTTAATTGGATTTCATTCTAAAGGAGAGAGAGATAGATGGATATCAAAAATTTATATGGAACGCTCGTCAAATGTGTGATTTTATTATTCAACCAAAGTTGGTTGGTTGGTGTCTTTTATGTATTTTCACGAGTGCAGAAATTCTTAAAGAGGAGAAATTGCTGACTAATAAAATTAAGTGCTAAAAGGGAGATATTTTGACTTTTATTGGACTCTTGGTCAAATATTTATTAGGGGCGGAAGAAAAAAAAATTTTTTTTTTTATTTCTTCATTTTAAATATTTATGATCTTATTTAAATTAAAAGATTATCAATCGTCGGGTTAGATATTGTTTAGTAGAGGCGACGGGGGCAAAATTCCAAGTAGAGCTTTGGATTAGAAAAATTATTACAGTTTTTGTTCTCAAACATCTCGTTTCGTTAAATTTCTCTTTCAAATGATAGCTTTTGCTATTTTAGTCTCAATTTATATTCCAGGCGTGAATATAAAGGGTCAATTGTATTGAAATTTTGTTTCTTTATTATTTCTGTGAGTTATTATAAAGTTATTATTTATTTTTTTGTTGTAATTTCTTCAATTAGTCTGGGGATAGGATTTATGTCCGTATATAAGTATTAAAATGAAGTTTAATTCTTAATGTTGGTTCTTTATTGACAGGCGCTTTCAGTTTCGGTATCTCAGGTTGCCATCATCAGAACTCTAAAATCCACTTTTCCAATGTGAAGCATTTTGGTACGCGAGAAATTTGATTTGTACCAAAAGATTAAGGAAATTTTACAAACAATAATATATCTCTATCAACCTTTGGGTTATTTCAGGCAACCGGAAGTAGTATTTTACCTGCAACTTTTAAAAATAGTGAAAATACACCTAAATATGTGTATAGGAAGTCGAGGGGAGGCCGCTCCTGATTTTTGTTATTTGGGGATATTAATTAAGAAATGTTCATTTCAGAGACAAAATTTTGTTCATTTCGCTTAATAATATTTACTCCACAATAACAATTTTTGGAATTTGATCTTCCTTCTCTTTCTAATGGGATATTTTTCGTCTATAATGGCGCATAACATAATTTCAACAAAGAGAGAAGAAGTTTTTAGACAACAAGCATAGAAACTTCCTCCGTTTCAATTATTCGCCCTCACCCCCCCCCCCCTCCTTCTCCTTCTCTTGTTACAATTGCTAACTCCTTCAATTTTTTTATCCGATATTTCTATGCTTTATTTTGAATAGCAACTCTTTTTTTTTAATATATTGGAAAAAACAACCCCTCCTTTTTTTTTTTATCACAGCTATTTATGAGTAAAAAACACTTTATTATTATTATTTTTTTTTTGGTATAGTTAAATATGAAGTTAAATTACATCTATAAATTTATGTTTCCTCATTAGAAATAATGGATATTACAGTTTGTATCTTCAAATCCTTAACTATTTACAAGAGGCTTAGAAAACAAATCCAGTTATAATTAGTTCTATTCAAAGATATTTATTTCATCACTAAATTTGCTACATTAAAGTCATTAATAATAATAATATTATTATACAAACTTTAAATCACGTCCATTTTAAAGTACAATGAAATCATTTCTTTATAAAGGCGCCATTGACGAGATGGTTAAAGGAATAGAGGGGGAGGGGAGGGGAGGGGTGATAGTATTAAAATTGTTAAATTGAATAAATGGTCGTTAGAGGAGAAATGGTTTATTTCTTTCCACTTGGGGCAGACATCCCATTCCATCCCAAGTTCTCTAGACTCATCATTCGTCTTCTTCAGAGTCCGTTTTTGGGTGGAGTCAGATGCCAGCGACTTTTCGGTCACTTGAAGAGCTTTCATCATCAGCCCATCACTCATCAAATCAAAATCTCCATGTAACGCGAAATTTTGCCCAAAAATAAGAACTCACAAGACAAGGAGAGCAACATTACTCCTTCAGCTAAGGGCAAACCAATCGAAGAAGTTCTTGACTCGTGTCGAGAAAAATTCCAACTCTACAAACTTTAAAATAAGTAGAAAAAAAGAAACAAATTATTTCTAAAATTTTATGGATTACCCAAAATTATAAAATTACGAAAATTGGCTTTAGTCAAATTTACTCCCAGATAAGCGCTTTGAAAGGAAAGTCATTTTCTGGAAAGACTCGCCTTATCTTGTGGAGATTTTAAAAGAACAAACGATCTCTTCCTTGTGAATCGAGATGTGGAACCTTTATTCACAAAAAAACTGATCTCAAAATTCTAAAATTAAAAGAGAAATTGAATTGAAAGGACCTTCTAGTGACTGATAATTATGATGACATTATTTAATTAAAGTCCCATTTTGGGAGTTTTATTTTGATAGAGGCTATCCTACTAGCTGACTTCCTCCCTTTTCAATATCTCTGATCTGTGTACAGCCACCCATCTCTCAACATGCTCGGACATCTCATACACAAATATGGCGAGCGTCATCAAGCAAGTAACATCCTAGATCATAAAAATTCAATAACAGACTCTATTTTTTAAATAAATGTAAATCATATAACTTAACCTCTAACTTCATTAATTATAATTTCAAAAACGTTATCAATCTAAGCATACGTTCTAACGAAGTTTTTAATGTGCTGAAAAGATTTAAGCGTTCTCTTTTAAATCTAGAAATTAAGAAACCTTGAATGGACAGGTTGCATGTATATCAGGCGCTATAAGATATTTTGGACAATTATGAATACCAATGTTATAAACGATGGTTTACTTCCGAAAACAATAACATCATAAATTTCACCCCAATTTAAAAAGAAAATTCGCGTTATCAATTTGATTGATAAGATAATACCTGATTATGTAATTAACACTTTAAATTTCGATTCCAAATTTGTACCACCTATACAAAATAATACATATGAATATGTATCTAAAGTGTATCAAATAACGAATTTGATGACCGGCAAATAAATAAGGCTTGATAAATAAGATCGAAAATTTCTAACATTATGACAAATTACAGTTTTAGTTTTAAAATTATCATTGTAATGCTTACTCTCGAGGATTGATTTCTGATATCACTAAAATCATCAAATATAAGAAATCAAATCCAGATATAATTTTTGTACAATCAGATAATTTAAAATATTTGTGTGATTATCACCACAAGTTTCTATGACCGAAATGTTTTCTTTACTGTCGGATGGTGGTGATACATACAAAGAAATTGTCTATAGCCCTATCAAAAAACTAGATAATAGGATTGATGTAATCGTGAAGACGGTTTGTTCGATAAGTGAATTTTCAATAAGCTTAGACTCAAAAATTCTAGACTACTCCTTCCTCTCTTTTCATATACCTCTGATCTACGGATAGCCACCTATCTGATCATGAAGAGCTTATTTATTTGGAGGACTCATATACAAAATCATCAATAGTGGTTGTAATGTGAAATAAATTTTTGCGTCTGTGGTTGCAATTAAAAGCTACTGACACCTGTCTGGTGACTATTTCGTCCGATGGTTCTCCTTTCCCCTCCATCTAAAAATAATAAAAAGAAATCAAGGAGATCCTTTTAATTTGCCTTTTTTCCTTGCGATCAATTTAATTTGAATAACTAAA
The DNA here is from genome assembly GCA_010014785.2 of Anisolabis maritima. Lineage (NCBI taxonomy): Eukaryota > Metazoa > Arthropoda > Insecta > Dermaptera > Anisolabididae > Anisolabis > Anisolabis maritima. Next base: position 4,244 of record JAAAKE020013540.1, read on the forward strand.
ATAATATTTTCCATAATAAGGGTTCGGAGAAAAAGAAAACCAGATTACAATTGATAAAACAATTATTTATTAGATGATCTTTGAAATTTATTAACCCCAAAATTGTTTGCGGTCCTCTTTACTTTCTTAAACTACTCTAACGAAATAGATTACATTGATATTAAATTGGCGTTAAACAGCTACTTGGGGGGGGGGGGGCAACAGAAAAAATCTGGTGTGACAGCACATCTTAATATTAAGCAAGAGAAAGTTGTGTAATGTAATGCATGCGTTTAGACACACCAGGTTTTTAAAACTATAAATATAAATCATGGTTATTTGGTTGTTCAACTCACCTCCAGATGTCATGGTCTCTTGATGAAAAATTACCAAAAAGAGAAAATATTTAGATACGCCAATTCTCATACAAAATTCATATCTGTGAATATTAATACAAATAATCATATTCGAAATTGTTTTTTAAATTTGTCATATTGAGACGTATCGTTTGAATTTCCTGACAAATTTATTTCAAATGATCGATTATATGAGATTATCTTAAGAAAAGAGAGATCTTAAAAGTTAAAATAGGTTTCGTGATATTCTTTCTCTTTCTCTCTCCAACTTTTCCTACTCTTAAATCAAAAAAAAAAAACAAACAAACAAACAAAAGAAATGGCCTGTTAATAGCATATGGGTCATATCATATCAGATATTGGTTTAAAAGATATGCGATTATGCTCTTTTTTTTTTTATAAACCTCTTTTCTAATAGAAAATGGGCTGGAATCAATAGTGAGTAATCCGCCATTTCTCTCTCTCTCTCTTTGGTTTGGTCGACCGACCGATCAACATTGTAGGATATATTTTAAATCTCTTTAACCAACAACAGAGAGGGAATGGAAAAGCCATTAGGATAAAGATTAATAATAAAAAAAAATGAGAAGGAAAAAATATGAATATCGTATAACCAGCCAACCCTCTCTCTTTTCCTTCACGCTGTTTCATTTTAATAGTTTAATCTCTAAAAAGTAAAATATTTTGTATCAAAAAAAAAAAAAAAAAAAAAAAATGCCTTTTTTGAAAAAAGAAATTAGAAATTCCGATCAATTTAATTTGACATTTCTCTTTTTCCCTAACTAAAATAATATTTTCCATTTTATGTAAAATTAAAATGAAGGCCGTCATCATCTCTATTTGGATTTTTGGAATGTTTTTGAATTTAGATTGCTAGTTGCTTGTCAATCGTTTGAATAAATTCTTGCCTCTATCACACCCATTTTGTGAGACTTATTCAGAGCTCAGATTAAATGTAAGGTGATCGTTGTATGATTTGGGTTATTAAATTCTACTGGGAGCATATTAAATCATACATTTTGCTAGAAAATCAAAAAAATTTATGCGAAAATATGACGTAACGCGTCTGAAACAGACATTGATATATATTTTCGCATAAATTTTTTTGATTTTCTAGCAAAATGTATGATTTAATAGAATTTAATAACCCAAATCATACAACGATCACCTTACATTTAATCTGAGCTCTGAATAAGTCTCACAAAATGGGTGTGATAGAGGCAAGAATTTATTCAAACAATTGGCAAGCAATTATTCAAGAGAGAAAGAAGCAATCTAAATTCAAAAACATTCCAAAAATCCAAATAGAGATGATGACGGCCTTCATTTTAATTTTACAGAATATTTAAGTATCCAGGGTATAAACATTTAGTGAAATGTTTCGAGATGCAATCAACGAGGGTAGTTAACTTAAATATAACATTTCAGCCTTTTTGAGAAATCACAGATCCAGACTCAGAGGACCTCAAAACGTGTATTTCCGTTGAAATATCGACATTGATTTTTTTTTTTTTTTTGCGATCTCAATACTTTCTCACCATATATTACATATATAGCTAAGTGAAAGGAAAAATACTTTAAAGATTCAACTATAAAAAAATGAAAAATGAATAAACAAAAAGGTCAAAACCCTTCATAAGAGATATATGGGTTTTCAATTTAGACTCATTTATCTTTCCGAAATAATCTCTTTATTTTCATAATTATAATTTGAGCATTTCGCAAAGTATGAATAGTATCCCCTCCCCTTAGGGAGCGAAGTGTTTCAAAACGCAAAGAGAAAACAGTGAATTTGGAATGCAAAAAAAAAAAAAAAAAAAAAAAAAAAAAAAAGTTTTCGAGAAATGGAGTTCCCCTAAAAAGAGAGCCTGAGCCGGGAATAAGCCAGGTGCAGGAAGGAGAGGGATCTCCAAAGACTACATAAAATTGTAAGAGAAACGCAGAGTCGAAAAAATGATTTAATATTTCAATGTAAATGTAGAGCTGGAATAGGAAATATTAAGAAACAATCGCATCTAATATTTTTTCTTTTAACCTGCTCTTCTATGTTTGATTAAGACTATAAAAATATATCGCAACATGTCCGCCTTTGGTGGCCCTGATAAAACTCCACTTAATCCTTAGGACACCTCGCAACGTGACCGCCTTTTGCGGCCCCGTTTATCTCCACCAATTGATGAGGACCGGCCGAAAACGCCCTGTATCACATTGTAATAAAAAAATCATAAATTGTCAATTTTGTATCATTCGATGTTTAAGGAAAAGAAAAAAAAAAATGAAATTTTTTTTTCAATTTATTGTATGTAAAATATTATTGATTTTAAAATGATTTTGTGCATGCATGTGCTATATCGGTGAGGCGAACGCCCAAGAAGCCCGGATAAGTGATCGTTCCCCCCACAGCTAATCATCTTAACTCCGGGTTATCTGATAATCACACACACTGCTGGAGCTTTTCGGGGTGATGTCCGGTCAAAAAGTGGGTTCGACTCGGCTCTGGGACGGGCCGGAGATCACTTGGCTGGAGGACTTCGCTCTGAAACGTGGAAGAGTGAGCACTACAGTAGACGTGGTAGTACGATTTGTCTACGATCACTCGGCTACCAGACTTGACTACGAGACTTGGCCAGGAGTACTTGGTAGAGAAGACTTCGTTCTGAGACGTGTCGAAGAACCTTATACTACAGATTCGCTCCGAGACGTGAGGCGGACTATATTATTCACTCTGAGACGCGTAAACCTGAACACTGCAGTATACTTCGTGCTGAGACGGAAGACTGTGTAATACAGAGCACGTCGCTCCGAGTCGTACAAGGCGAGAATCCTATTGCCCGGCCGAGAGTACGGCATCTCGAGGAAGAAATCTCCTGCGTCGTTCGTCGGTGCCGATAAAACATCGTCCCACTGCCGACTCCAACTGAAGCGAGCCGCGACCGGTTGGGAGGGAAGTCATCCGCCCACCACAGCCAGGGGTCGTGCCCGCGAAATACTGCGAACGTCACGGGCCGAAGCAGGCCTCATCTTCATCCTCGGCGAGCACAGCACTACTACGCAGCGACATCAGGGCCGTTATCGCCCCGTCATCGCTCAAGCAACGCGAACTACGGCTCCACCCCCGAGCTAAGCACCGATTACCCAGCGACCCTTTTTATTACGATCCATACTGCCCTGGCTTCTTGTCGTCCCCGATCTATTGTAAGCTGACATCAGTTGTAAATTGCTTGAAACAACCCCCAATATTGTCAAATAAAAAAACTTACATACGACAAGAAAATAATTGTTTGCTTGACTCGCCAGGTCAATATCCTTGTATAAACATAGTGCTAGAAACTCCCAATTAGAATTAGCACCTCAAATTTCATAAATAATTTTATCTTAATCGGTCAAGGTCGCCTGGCTAGGCAAAACCAAAAAAAAAATAAATAAATAAATAAAGAAGTAATTAAATTTAAATAAAAACAAAAAAAAAAAAAATAAATAAATATCTAAATATAAATACAAAAATATAATTTTTTTTGTGATAAATAAATAAACAAATAAACCACCATTTAACATTGTAGAGCGACTAATTGAGCCGCGATTCATTCATTGGTGGAGCATTTTTGCAGCGATAGATTTACTTCTCCCTGAGTACCCTTCGATAATGGAAACGGCAGTGCCCCAGCACCAGAGGTACCGCCCACCCCAGAATCGTTACGACCTAAACTGGCTGCTTGTCTTACGATTTAAGTATTTTATTGTTAGAAAAATCGAGTATAAAGAAATTTTCGTTTTATAACAATAAAGAAATTGTTTTCTTTTTATTCAATAAATATTAAAGGCGAGAAGTCACATTCATTTTTTTACTTCTAAAGCCAGTGATCCCCCATTCATTCATGGCTCAATGTGGGCTATCCAACAACCCTTTTAGCCTTGTCCTTAGAACTCTTAGAACCAACCTGAGCAGACACCAGGTCAGAGAGATTTCCGAAGAAGTATTCTCCTAAGAATTTCCTTCTTCTTTTTGCAAGTGCTGGGTATTGACAGAGGTAGTGGACTAGAGATTCCTCTTCTCCTCTTGTCAGCTTCTGCAATAGTCTTTAGTCTTTGGTTGGATCTCTATGCTCGGATTTGGTATTCTTAAGCAAAGTCCTCTTTCCTCTCTTATTGGAGTTTGGGTCCTTCCTTATCCGGAGTTTGCTGGTTTTGGTATTGAAAGGTTAGTTGAGTCTGGTTCCATCTCCTCGACAGGCGAACTGGGTCGAGAGTGGGAAGCAGAGGTCCTCGTTAGCGTCCTTTAGGACGGCAAGTCCTTCATACGATCTGAGGTAGACAGGTGTCGGGAAAGCTCAGCTAGGTACAGCCGGTATTAGCGCCTGGTTGTAAATCACCCAATGGGCGTGGAATTGCGTAACACCCTGTTTTAGGGGGGAAGGGGTTGTATATTGAAGTAAGCTCCCGTACCCCGACAAGGTAGCCACTCGCACTGGGGCCTTTTCAGATAATAAATAAGTTCTGGCAACGGAAGTGGAGACCGCCAAGTTCCTAAGGGCAGTAGCCCGGTGGATCATCGGTCCACGGACACCATACAGGACCAGGTAAGCATCTACGACAGTCCCATTGCTGGTTCTCTTTTTAGAACCATCCATCCAATTCCTTCTGTACAATATGATCTTAGTGCTCTGGTTGAATTAATATTCCAAAGACATTTTCAGGCAAATCAGGGACAAGACTTAACCATAAAATGGATCAATTGCAATTATCAATTAATGTCCGGGGCTTGGAACCACAAGATAAAATAAATACCGTTGATATAACAGAATTAACAAAAAATTATACAGAGATGGCTCAACTAAGGAAGGAGACAAATCATATATGGTCGACGTTGTAGATAAATTTGCGAATTTTGTATAAATTCTAGAAGAGACCACGACCGTACAGAATTTAAATGAAAAAATTGAAAGTAATACTGCATATTTGATGATGAGTGAGCAATCTAGTCAATAGAATCTTAATGGCCAGATTACGGGGAAGGGAAAAATAAATAGTTTTGAGGGTCCTTCTCATAAGGAAGTTAATATTAAAAGTCAATGAAAAAAAATTGTTAAAATGGCAAATCCAAGAGGAAAATTAAAAGTGCAATAAATAGGAGAAATAATAACAAAACTTTTAAATTCAATATTGAAAATAATAAACATATATTTGGAAAATCGAATAGATTTTTTTTTATTTATCTAATCTTCTTATAGACTCCACCTTATGCATTCCCACTTCTATTCCTGTTCTCCTGTTACTCCAGCCACTCCAGAGTATATTATATTTCAATACTCCAATCTCAGAAGACAAAAATATCAACTATAAGACATCCAGCCGAGATTCCGCCAAATGGACACAAATATTGAAAAATCCCCCTAAAGAAGCAAAAGAAGCCCTCACAAAATTTTTCCATTCATCAAAAATAGCAACGAACATTTATATTATTTTATTGTTTATTTTTCTATTTTTGAAACGTTTTCTTGGATACATTTTCTTTGTAAATTTTTCTTTTTTTTTCCTTTTTTGACTATTTTATTGGTATTATGTATTTATTTATTTATTTATTTTTATTTATTATAGTAATTTTTTTTTTTTTTTTATGTTTAAAATATGTACAATTTTTTTTTTGGTATGGTTTTTGGCTGAACACCAAATAAAAGAAAAAAAAATCTAATCTTATACGAACAATAATTGTGTATATATATATATATATATATATATTTGATTGTTTTTTAAGCTCGAAAACGGCACTAAGGATTTTTTGAAATTCACGTATTAGGGGGGTTTTGGGCTGACAAATTGATCTGTCGAGGTTTCATCTACGGGAAAACCTATTTTGTTTGGTTTTTTTCTTCATTGATCAATAAATATGCACAGGTGTCAAAATCATAACATTGCAAGTGGGTTTTTAAAAACAAAACAAAACAAAGGGTTCAAGTGGCTTTGGAAACAGAGCAAAGCTTGCTCAAACAAATAAAAATAAATAATAATTAAAAATTCTATTAATAAATATAAAATTTGTATCAAATTATAGAAAAAAAAAAACAAAGAAATTGAGATAAATAGAATTCCCTTTAGCGAAACGATTAAGGAAATAATTTGCTTTCTCTTAAGCCAAGGCCTCCATTTTTGGAAAA
>JAAAKE020013551.1:0-10730 GCA_010014785.2 Anisolabis maritima
CAATATAATTTTTAGAAGTAATTATAATAATTAATAATTAGAGTGCAAATTGTCCTCCCAGTTTTAAAATTGAATTCTAAGTAAAATATCATGTAATTTCAATATTTTAAAATTTTCCTTTAAATTAAAAAAAATTTCAATAAAAATATTTTAATTTATATTTCTTGAATTTTAATTATAATAAAAATAAATTTTCTTTTAAATGAGAGTGCAAACTGTTGGAAATAATATTATAATAATATTTCTCTTTTTTTTTATTCTTTCTTTTCTTTCTTTCGTTAAAGAATTTTCTCCACAAAAATTTTTCAATTATTCCTTTATTAAATTTCATATCTTTTATTTAAAATTATCCTATTATCTTTTATTCTTCGAGCCCCTCTCCTATCATTTCCCTTTTCTGTTTTAATATTTAATTCCTTCGCAGTTCGCTTCAGTACTTATGAAGTTATCTCATTCATTACTTAAAAAATGAAACTTTTTTGTGATCAAATAGGTCAGTGATAATAATAATTAGTTCCTTTGAGATTTCGATGGATTTTCCATTCTAAATGTTTCATTCTGTAATTTTTGTCACCCCTCCTTTTTCCTATAATATAAATAAATTACCTATCTCCCTTGGTCTTTAAATTTAATATTATAGATTTACATAAAATTCAAACTAAAATTAGAAATACATAAAAACTTAAAGATTTATATTCTTTTTATTATATACTAGTATATTATGGAGAAAATAATAAATAACATTTTTATTGACACTGAAAAATAAAGATAAAACTGTGAATGAAGTATAAAATTTATTGAAAATAAATTATTAAATGCAAATTTTATATACATCTATGTATATATACTAATAACGAGGTTTCCGACCGTCTTCCCGTCTATCCGTCAAGGAAATTTAAATAATTTCCGGTTGAGCTGGAGCCCTGTAATTTTTATATATAATCTTTAAATATTGAAGATCTATAAAATATACGGCATCATATTTTTTGTGGACAGGCCTCCGGCTAGGTGCTAGGCCCGGTTAATGAAGGCTACCCAGCTAATATATATATATAATTTACTAAGTTAGCAATTATTTATAGAGATTTTTATTTATTCGGATTTATTTAGCCGCATGACATGGCCCTCTGAATTATCTTTTTTTTTTTTTTGAAATCATCTTTTTGTTATAATTTAAGACATTAACCGTAAATTTAATTAATGCCTCTTAGAGTCGATGAATGGTGTGAGTTCTCAGGGTAACAAAAATTGCCAATCCCTAAACGAAATGAATTCTACCCATAGACCATCTTAGGAAATTTTTGAAAAAGTTACAATAACTAGTAATACCTATGCATGCGATTAACTTATTTAGCCCATATAGGATAATGTGTTATTACAGTTCAATAGAGCAATTGAAATTTGTGATTTCAAAAATTAAAAAACGAATTTTGAACTGAAAATAAAGACCCCTTTCTCAAATGATTTTCTACTGTTAAATTTAAATAAAATTTCACTGTAAAATTCCAAGAGAAGTATATATTCAAAGTGGACGGAGAAATAGACCGAGGCCTAGTTAATTATACGAACTCAAAGACAGATCTTTTAAGTTTAAAACCCATTACTTCAGGAAAAGAAATTTAAAGAAAACAACCATAAATAAATATAGCTGGCTAATAATATTGTAATTTTCTAAAGTTTTTGAAATTAAAGATATCTTTAACGCTATTATTCTTTTTAAAAACAAAAATGTTAAATCCTTTAAGACGAACGAAGGATGGAAAGTTCTCAAATATTACTAGGATTTTTTTTATAAGTATTCATTTATAGATGAGATATAATAAATAGACAAATTTTTATTAATTTTTTCCTTTGCAAATTTTGTCTCATATCTTAATTTCATTACTCGTTTTACATCCTTGAAAAGAAAATAAAAAATATTTTATATTCATCATTTTTTCCCACACACACACACACTCTCTCTCTCTCTCTTTAACAGACACACTCACTCACTTTCTTTTTCTTTCTTTTTTACTAGAAACGCCACAATATCAAGTTAACTTTGTAATTCATCTTATAAAGTATTTTAAGATGACAATGATTTCAAAAGATACTTTATGTGGAATATGAATTTTTTTTCTTCTTTTGAATGTTAAAAAAAATCTTATATAACTTTTCGAAGAATTTTATCGAAAAAGAAAAATGATGATCAAGAAAAGGCGCTGAATTTTATTTTTATGAGAAATATATAGAATGAAATAAAATACTAACTTGAATTATTTCAAATACACTAAATTCTTTAGAGAAAATATTTTTCTACTAGTTTTTTATCAGCTAGTAAATTAAAAAATTAAATTATGAAAAACCTACTACACTGGCATACAAGACAATCAACATGCCTCCAGTTCCTGGTTAAAATAGGTGGTATTTTTTTAGAGAAAGACGGCCCTTGTCAACGTGTTTTATTAATTTTTTCCATTGCAAATTTTCTTAATAATTTTAATTTTAAAATATAATATTTAATATATTCATCACTCATATAGAATTATTATTTAGATCCGCTCCTGTCAGCGAGGCCGAAATAAATATATTAATAATAAAAATAACATATTTTTTTTATAGTTTATATGATTTATATATAATATAATTATATGTCAAATAAAATAAGACAGGCTGCATTCTTCATTTTTCATCTTTCCAAAATTGTTGAATTGTTTGCCTTTATTTAAATAATGCGAACTATCATCACTTATTTGTAGAACTTATAGAGTCTACTCAGGGGCTCATTTTTTTAAGTCCTTTTCAAAATCTGAGAACATTTAGACTCCGTCCTTATTTATTTGTATTAATATAATTTAATTAAATTTTGTATGTGAAGCTAGACATCTAACTCTAGCTCTGCACTAAGGGACAAGGTGAATATCATTTTAAAAGAAATGCAAATGCCTTTTTTCACTTAAAAATTCTAAGAAATTATTCAGTAGGTGAACAAATACGAACCAAAATAAATATACTAGATCTATGAAAATCATTCAATAAACTTTCTTGGATAAACAAATGGGCTTCGCTATAGTTCTAGTCTAAAATGAAATGAAATTAATGGCACTAATCTATATATATAATAATATTAATAATAAGTCAATAGAAAAGGGAGAAGGCCTTATATAAAACAAAAGCCTTTAATGTGAATTCCTTCAATTTTCAATTCTATTCTAAAATCGGTACTTCGCTAACATAAATTCAAATAGAATAATCTGTGTTAAATAGGAGAATACATTCTATTGTGACCTGGGCGATTCATTGGTTGTTCTTGCATCGGGAAATGGGCTTTTAAAGGAAAAAGGTCGTAACCTCCTCTTGGTTGGTCCTTTCTGTCTGTTATTGGAAGGCTGAATGGTGGTGGATGGGGAACAGAAAAAGTCCCAAATTCAAACTCTGTTTTCTTGTATGCAAACAGACAGACAAACATTGAACACCTCACTTAGATAATTGCTTGCTCTTTCTATCTCATTCTGGTCACGGTTATTAATTAAATTCGGCCGTTGAGAATTTTATTTCGCTTTATGTCATTTTTTTGAAGATAAAAGAATAAAATTAATTTATCACTTTTTAATAAATAATCTGGATTATTCCGAAAAATAACAATTATTAAATTAAAATTTTAAATAAATATTCGTTTTAACATCAAATCCCCCCACCCTCCCGTCGTGGGCGGTTAAAGAGGTTAAAGATACTGACATTGATAATATTGAAGGTTGCCTTTTAATGTTATATTTCGGGATTTAAGATCAAAAACAATCTTTTTGACGGCCAAATGTTCATGCAATGCTGAATGTATGCTGGTCACACTAATGCCAAGGCACCTCAATCTCACGATAAGTCAAATGACGATTTTTCAGTATCAGTTCACGCACAGCATCAATGTTTTCCGGAACAACAACCAATTTTGGACGACCTTCACGAAATTCGTCCTTAACCGAACTACGGCCACGATTGAAGTCGGCAAACCATTGATAAACAGTAGTTCTTGATGGTGCTTCATCGGCAAAAGTCGAATTAAATTCATCGATGCACTGTTTTTGGGTTAATCCACGTCTAAAGTTGTAAAAAATAATCACTCGATAATGTTCACGATTTAATTTTTTTAAGTTATTGTAAACTACACAAATAGCGCTCGTATGTCAATACGTTCTGAGTACGTATACCCAACTATCAACCTTTAAAATAGAAGCGTCTAGTTTAGCAAAACCCCGAAATATTAAAGACAACCCTCGTAACCTTAAAAGTCAAGGGGTATAAGTTCGAAATCCCAGGCAGCCCAATAAATATGTCTGGATTGCATGTATACTATGTATGTATATATATATATATATATATATATTGTATATCGTTTAAAAGTCTATATGGCCTCAGATGTTGAAAAGACTATTAAAAAAAAAAAAACTCAAATCCATTGATTCAACGAATTAATTTTCTGGGGAGCTTATTTATAGTCATTCAGTTAAAAAAAAATTTGATATATTTACTAAAAATGGTGCTATAAAAAATATAATTGTTTGAAATTGAATCAATTAAGAGGAAGAGGGGATAAAAATAAATTTTATATTAAGAAAGCGGTTACTTTTTTCGAATTAGTCAATATATTTTTTCTAATCAATAAAATATTTTTTTCTAAATATTCAGAGTAATGAAAAATATTTATTTTACATAAAAATAATTTCTGTTCCGGTATTTCCATTAAAAATCACCCTACTACCCCTGTATTCTAAAGTTAATTCATATAGAGGTAAAATAAATACTCTGGATAATTTTAAGGATATAATCCATTTGTCGAACGCACATAGTTAAGGTGTGCATATCTATATATATGGGGGAAGGCGGTGAGACTTAAGAGTCCCTAAGATATTCTCAAGGGGTCTTAGAAAGTTTAAGTTGTAATAACGAATACTATAACATGTTTAATTGTTTATTCAAGGACAGATCCCCATTAAGCGGGTGAAGTGGCCGCTTAAGGCCTTATGTCATTAATCATCTAGAGGTTCCAAATATTATTAGTAAACTAAATTCATAAAGTTTATATAGAAACTCAATTATATTCCTCATCACTATTTATATATACACCAACTATGTTTCTAGTTAAAGGATTGTGCACTAGAACAATTATTTTTCTTGGAAATGTTTATTGATTAGATACAATTGAGATTATAGGAAATCGAAGTACACAATCTACAACTTTTGTCCAAAATGAAGTTTGTATGTCATTGAGTTCTTCTACTATTATTATTTTAATTTCTGAAAATTTTGGGATGAAAATCGTCAAAATTAATTTTTTCGCAGTGTTTAAAACCATAAAGAGCAATCTTCTGGCTTTATAAAAATATATTAAGAACAAATAGAACAATCTGTTGAATTAAAGTCCATCATTCCTCCCAAAGCGACATTTGTCCGCAATACAAGGGAATCACCGTTCCAACATCCCCATGTCGTTAAAGTCGCGACTAGTAAAACTAATCAATTCCAGATGTCTTTTATCCCGATGACCTCCCGTGATTGAAATAACCTCCCTGCTATTATCTTCCCGAAAACTACCAGTCAACAACTTTGGTGAATGACCATTTTGTTAACCATATTCTCCATATATATATATATAAGAAGTAAAAGCAGTAATTCAATTGAAAATTTTTTTTCTTTAATGATGTCATATTTGGGAAAATTTTGAAATGAAAATTATGTTTAGGATTCTGTAATTTTCTACGCTATTTCTTTCTAAAAGCTATAATTTTAAATAATCATTTTTATTTAAAAGTCACTTCAAATGAAAGGCTGAAAAAATCAGCATTCCTTCTCTAGCCCTAAAAATAGTTTCATTAAGAATTATAAAAGATTAGATAAATCAAATGATTTGGATATTATCAACGAAAACCCTCGATTTTCATCATTTTTTAGGTATATTTTTTTAGATATTTTTAAAAGTTTTCAAATCATAATAATTTATTTAGAAATTTTTTCTAAGCCTATTTCGAGTCTAAGGCATCCCGTCAAAAACATTAGGTCTCAATTGATTCAATGCCAAATTATTAGGAATACACGAACTTGATCATAAACTGGACAGAAGTGTGTGTGGGAGCCAAAAACACTGACCAGCCTGGCACCCAGCCAAACAAATCACCGGCAAGAAACATGCCTCGGCACGGGGAGGCACTCGGCACGCATTTAATGAATGGATCGGTTTGTTATGTTATGGCCGGCAGCGCTTGATTAACGCATCGCCTTCCTGATTCAATTACCAAGCCGAAGAAAAATTCCAAGTTATTGTTGATGAACTTGGCGAGGATTACACCCGAGGGGATTCTCCAACAAAAAAAAATGAACGGATGATTCAAACCTGAACAAGTTTAAAAAAGTTTTCTAATGAAAATTCACTCTTTACATTAAATACAAGAAAAAAAATTATTTAACTTTATCTCAAGTTATATATTAAATGATCTACTCCCCCTCAACTTCTTTAACTTATAACTGAATTGTGTCATTGATAGAAAATGACAACCTAAAATAATAAGAGGTTTCCGTGGAAAAGTCGTTAAGGTGTTACTGTTCTGCACAGAATATAGGTGTTCGCATTCCGGGTAAAAATATTTAATGTAAATCCTCAAGTATTTTCTGGATAGAAACATTAGATCCCACCATTATACCTTCAGGCAACTCTATGATGAGAAAGAGTTGATGTGACATCTTGTCCTATGGATGCGGAGAGATGGCTATGGCCGGATCTCGGCTGAGTTTTAGGTGTGTGTCTCCGTGCACGAAAGCCCTCAGCAATCATTTTACACTTATAAATCAGGATTCCCTCTCAATGGTGCACTCTTCAACAGGCGTTGACTACATGCTGGTACTAAGAGAGCCCCTTCACAAACTAGGACAAAGTCTGAAGCATATATTAATTTAGATGAAAGGGACTTGGTAGAATTAGATATATAACTAGTTAGATAGCTAACTAAATAAATGCAGGAGAACCTGAGTTTGAGTAAATCAAGTAACTTCACGAGATGGCTAGGTCAGAACTCGACTGGATTTTAGGAGGGTATCTCCATGCATGGATTGGAAGCGAGAAGCTCTAAGCAATCGTTTTACGCTTATAAACTAGTTAATTCCAGTATTCCTTTATCCCCAAGACCTCCTGTGATTGGATCAATCTTCCTGCGACTAACTTCTCTAAAACTTACAATCTCCAATCTTTCAAATCCAACCTCAACAAGCCCCCACTCTCTCTTACTCCTGTTCTTCCTGGTGCATGTAATCATTGGTCATTATAGGTCCTTTGGAACTTATGCTTCCATATAAAAAAAAAAAACTTATTCACACTCTATATCATTATATTATTAGAATATGATTTTATACATTGCAAAAAAAATATTTACCATCTGTTTCCTGAGGGAAGATACGATTTGTGCCCGTAACGTTAACATTTGAAAAAAAAATTAAATTGTTTTATTTATTTTTTCCTGACGGTATTTCCTGTCCTATTAGACCTAAGTTCCAATCCGCCTTACTACAAAAATAATTGATTTCTATAAATGAAGGAATAGGGATAGACAAACAAAAGAAAGAGGCGACGAAAACAAAATTTTCAACTCCTTTAGCGATATTCATAAGGGAACTTATTATAAATCTGAGGAAAATTTGAATATTCTCTAATTGTTACTGGGATATCAATCCCAACAAATTCATTTGTCTAATCTCAAATAATCAGTCTTTTAGAAATAAAAATAAATATAATATGGAAATTAAGAAAATATTGTAGTGTGCAAAAATATTAATGTATATACTTAGATAAATTACTACACTTTGCTTTCTCTGAATCAAGGCTGAAGAGGCAATTTAATTGACAAAAATATTTAGGTTTTTCATTATTTAGGTAACCAAAAAAATGAACTAGACAAACTTTAAAAAATTTAGTTTCTTATAATTAAGTTATTTTTGAGGGAAAAAAATTCAAGTTTCAATATTAACACCAATAAAATCAGAAAAAAAATTTTCTCTCGGCTCTTCCCTTGAGGAAAAGTTGTCTTCCCACAATACAAGTGGTTTTTGTTGTTGGCCGAAGCGTAACGAGGAGGACAAGACCAAGTCATCGACGACAACAACGACGACAACGAGGATCTCCATACAATGAAGTGATTTCGCCTCGTCAAGTTGGCAAACTTGCCGCCTTCCGACAGGGATTCCCAACCCTCTCTCACACTCCTTCCCTTGGGTGAGTTATGTTCAGTGCTATAACAATGGCAGTGCTTAGAACAAAAAGCGCCGGGCGATAGCGGAGAGCGCACAGTTACAATGCGCAGGGAATCCCCGCACATTTTGGGGGTTAGTTGGTCGATAGAGCCCCGACCCCCAAACGGATGTGCCTCTGCCCTCTCCACTTTCCAGATGTTTACCTTGTATCCTCCTCTTGACAATAATCCAATTGACCTGCGTGTCATAGTTGTGATCAAAAAAAAAGTAAAAAAAAAAAAAAAAGAAGAAGAAAAATGTTTCATTTGAAACGGAGATTGAAGGTTTGTCTATTCACTTGAGTTGCTTTCAGACAAGGATTATTTGAATAAAATGGTAACGATTCTCTCTCTCTGTGTCTCTTTTTGAAATTGGTCAAGGGGAAAAGAACTAAAGAGAGATCCGATCTAAATTACTTTTTCGCTTAAAAAAATTCTTCAATTTTTGTTTTGTAATCCTGGATACAAAGTCAATGGTTATTTTGTTCCGGCAGCAACATCATCTCTCTTCTCCCCCTCCCACCCCTCTCTCTCTTTCTCTCTCTTAAGATAATATTTGCTTATTCATTGATAACTTTAGGAAGTTTGAAACAATTAAATTAGGAGTTTCAACCATGAACTTAGGAACTCAAAGAGATAATCTATTTATATGAAGACATTTCGGGTCAAATGTACTGTTTTTATTAAAATTGACAATTTACATCCCCCATAGTTAATAATGTTTCGGTTCTGTTCCACTTATGCACTTTCTTTAATTTCTCTAAAAAAAAATTGGGAGTGGTCTCCCCTTGACTTTCACGTATACACTTTATATAGGTGAGTTACCACGATTCAGTTAAAGTACCATTTCCGGTTGCCGGAAAATAAATATACAATATTTGACTCATCTCAGTAAAACCACATGTGAGTTACAACGAAAAAAAATCGTTTCATTTGCTGAAAGAAGTCTACGATTTTATTGAAATGCATCTATGTAAAATTTTTTGATTTATTTTAAAGTGTGGTTGAGTTATTAGGTTAACAAACATATACACTGATTTAATTCGAAAAATGGTATTTTTGAACTCAGAGAGACGCCAAACATCAAAATTTTGAGAATGAATTTTTTGACAAATTCAATATACTTTACTTATACTACGTATATAAGAAAGTAAAAAATGGTTAATAAATAATTGAGAGTCACGAGTATATAAGGGAAAAAGGGGCAAGTGCAATCTTAGAATATCACGTTAAAGAAAAATAAAATAATTCTGAATAGAAGAGATTTGGTGGCTATGTGAAACAGTTATTAATGGGAGAGGGCAAGGTACAGTCAAAATAAAATCATCTGTCTTACTATCACTGTGAGAATATTTATTGTAATAATAATATACACATATATAAAAAGACTAACTTTATGCAAATATTCGAATTTTTTGGCCTGAGGATGAGATAATAAATTTATCTCGAAACGTCTCCGAGATCGACAAGAATATAAAGGCTTTTTTTTGGCTGAACCTGCCCTCTTTCAAGAATAAATTAATTTTATTAAAAAAAATTCGAAGCTTATTTTTGAGTCTCACTTTTTGATATCTCTTTGTCTCAACTTAAGATCAGTGTATTATTTATGGTTAAGTTAAGTATTTCTTTGTTAAACCAGGGTTGATTAATCCTATACAATGATTCCCGAATCTTAATGAATAAAAGAAATTTTTTCTTAACATTTTTCTTTTTTTTTTCTTTTTTATTTTATATTATAGATTTATACATTTCAAAAAAATTTTAAATTCATGGGTTTGGTTTTAAGATAAAATTGCAAAATCTTGAAAATTACAACATTAGTGATCTCGAATACAACTTTGCTCTATTTTTTGTCAAGAACTTTACATCTTTTTAAGTTTTTCATGTCCTATAATTTTTTCCTTAGTGAAATTTTCCCTCAATAACCTACAACAAAATAACGCTTTGGAACGTATAATGTATGACTAAGGTAGGTTTTCTCATTCTTAAGACCCCTTTGACTCTTTACTCCTGAATGTAATGATGCCAGACTTCCTTAAACAACCTCATTAGATTATATCTTAAATTTATCTTTTTTTTTAAATCAAAATTGTATCGTTTTCATTTTGAATGACATTTAATCCCTTTCATATCCGTGTTATGATTATTTTTTTATAAATTTCAAATTTATATTATGGTACATTATAAATCACACAATGTCTTTTAAAAATGTCATTGGAATGATGAAGAACATTTCTTCTGCTTAACTGATTTTAGGTTAAGCTTTAAAAAGAAGATAAATGGGCTTTCAATAATAATTTAGCGAATTTGATGAATTATTCTTTATAAATTGCTTTTAATATATATTTATAAAAAAAAATTTTAATGTAAAGGACAATTATTTTAGAAAAAAAAATTTTTTTTAAGAGAAAAAAATATACCTGCATTATGGAGTACTTTAGCAATATAAGTTGCAACGGTTTGCTTACTCATGGTGATATT
>JAAAKE020013562.1:0-28432 GCA_010014785.2 Anisolabis maritima
AATGTATGCTCATTAACAAATAACATGTTCATACATTTCCATCGAAAGAAAAAAAATAAAAACATGATGAAACATTGTGCGTAATAGCACGTTAATAGGATTCGAATAAATAAAACCAACTTTTTTCTCTTCATGTGTCACTCACTTCATCTTATTGGTATTTCAGATAGAGGTTTTTTTATTTTTCCCTCACCTATTATTACAAACTAATATAAGTATTTAAGATGTCGTTTAATTCTATTAACTCTAATGGATTAGTACATTTTCTGGGATATTTTCAATAAACAAATAAACATTTTTACACTAGTTATACTTAATAGGCCACTGCAAGTCTTTAAATATCCAAATGATGAACAAGTGATCCTCGATATTATTAAAACAAATGCTTTGCATCTTGTTAAAATTAATATTGAATGATCAATTCTTGATCAATCATTCGTGGTCGATTACTTAGATAGTATTCTCATTTTATCCTCCCCTTTCTTCCCCTCCCATCTCTGGAAAGTAAAAATAATCCCTCCGCCCTGGCAGTAACCAGTAGTGCCAGGCTCCGAATTTCTCAAACAGTCTAAGAATAATAATGACGACGATATTAGAAAACTTTTCATTTATTTCATCACCATTCAAATCCAATTAAAATTTCCTATTGATTAAAATTATAATTAATCTCACTTTTTTTCATCTCTTGTTTATATTAAATTCATTTTTCTTTTGACGATGACTTTTATGTCTTTACAAATATATAACAAGCCTATGAAGATTTTTAACGACCATGAAATGTCAAAACTATTTCCCTCGAACAAAAATAACTTCATAAATGGGTCACAACTACTTCTAAGACACAAAATTATCCAAGTAATTTCCCATAGGAATTCTCAGCTCTATTTTTAGTATCAAGTCTTAATCTATATATAGTACTATTTCTATAAATATTATTAAAAGAAAATATTTATTTATAGACAGGTTTTAATAGGGGGCGGTGAGGTAACCATTTAGGAGACCATATAAAGGGAGTCGCAAATTGAGTGATTGAGAAGTCACGACAAGATAAAAAAACTAAATTCCAAATAAAAAAACTATATCCAAAATATATAAATACAAAAAAAAAATGCTTACTGCTTTAGTCTGCCAAAAAGATAAATTGTTCGGAACAACTTTTTCGGGAAATGGCTAGTCTTTTTTTTTTTTTATGAATACAGAATGCTTCCCCTTGTTTGTCTCTCAGACTTTTCCCCTTCACTCAACAACTCCGATCATATGTTGCATGTATGATATCCAATAGACTCACGTCGAGTTGGGAGGGGAAGGGAGGAAACAGATAGTTTACCTCCCATCCTCTTCAGGTTTTTCTTTCCCGCTTTTGAACATAGACAACGACGAAGTATGGTGTCCAAGAAATGTGTATATTTCATGGGATTTTTTGTCACTTCAACTTCACAAAACCTTCTTCATTTATATTCAAAGGATAATTAAAGAATGAAAACTTATATAGAAAAATATTATTATTATATTAAAAAATAATAATTACTTTATAATACATAATAATAAGTTTAACAGATATTAATGGAACGCTTTGAAATGTTTCCCTTAGTATATATATAGGTAAATTCACTTTGACTTTTGCTTCCTTTTTTTTAAATTACTCTATGTATTTTTTATTAGTTTTAATTAAATAGTATTTTTGGATTGAAGTTAAATATAACTATTTATAACTTACCTTCTTTTCTATCTGGAAATAGATTAGAATGTTTGAAAATAACTCTCTTATTTAGAGATTAGGACAAAGATAAATGGATTGAAATTAGCTATTTGAGCCAGGTCAATGGTTTTTGATTAAGTGATAATGTATTCTTCTTGATACAATTAGTACTTTTTATTTATTATGAATTCATAAAATAAAAGAGAAGAAGAGCATCAATTATTCCATAACTTACAACACAACCAACGTTGCCAAATATTCCGATTCAAAATAAAGAACACTTAACCAGTCTCTCCTATACCCATTTACACTTCCCAGTAATGTTCTATTTGGAGAAATAATTACTCTCAATTAGGGCTGGAAGGCATATAAAAGTATTTATTTCATTGTTTTTCGCCTCTACCTTCTTCACCGGGACATTGCAGGAAAATACAGAACGTTTGGCAACCTTAAACACGGCCCGAGTAAAGCTTTATACCTTGACACCCTTTGCTACCCATTTATTAAAATCTTACTACAGTTCTAGTTTCGCAATGGTCAACGATTCCTAAACCTTTTTGACTTTTTGACCTCTTTGTAGCCCGTTTCACCATTTACTTGATATACTTTTTATTGGAAAAATGTTTATTTTCAGCCTTTACTTATTTTATTCCTAGATGGCTAATCAGATTAGAAACTGCTCCGGTAGGTGGTAAAAAATTAAATTAAGGGGGAGCATGGACTATATATAAATATCTCTCTATTCCAAGTACCACAATAATAATAATACTAATAACTTTATTTCATATTAAAAAATAATTACTTCATCCCAAAATTAGGAACTTTCCTATTTAAATTTATTATTTAAAGATTTCTCTCTTCTGTTATTTTAAAAATAATTTGAGTATTTATTAATTTTTTTTTTTAAATTTTCATCTTTAATTTTAACAGGAATTTCTGGTTTCAATTTTTGGTTACCAATTACTAAGGAAATTGTTAACATTTTTTATAGGAATTTCAAAATAAATTTAATTAAACGATATGGGGATATTATTATTAATTCTATATTCCTTAATGAGAACAAAGGACTTTTTCATCTATCTATAAAATTTTATCTGCAAATTCCTCAAATATTCCAAGCTTGATAAAAGTCCATTTTATATATAAAAGAGTATTTATTAAAATAAAAAATGATCTTCAATAAATCATTTCTCATACTTAGAGAAAACTCCAACTTTAAATAAAATATTATATATTACTTTAAGTGATCATATATAATTCTTCATAGAAATTTCAAAGGTTATAAAATAACTTCTTTTTGAGCTTTACATATATAATATATCATCGGATGATATATAATCTGACTTGCAATAAAATAGTCTATATACAATAGCTCTAACATTTGAAATAAATATTAATATAAATAAAAAATTTTCATTCAAATGTTTAAAAAAAAAACTTAAAATCTTCTAAATTATTTTTTCTAAAATTTCTAAAAATTTTATTTTTTCTCTAATAAATATCACAAAAGTATACTATCTCTCTCAAAGAGCAAAGGTAAAGCTTCAAGGTTACTGGTTCGCTTCCCGTTCTGAACAATAAAATTTATTTAAATTATATTGGCTTCAAATTAATTTAAATAATTATGGGCCGATCCTATATGCAGAAAAAGCTAAAAAATATCACAACAGGGTCAAATGAATTAGGTTTGTAATTAGTAATGAATAAATAAATATCACTACAAGTTTTTTTTAGTTATTGATTTTCCACGCTAGTTAGTGACCTCAAAAATTTTGGCTGGCATTCAACACCATTTGATTTAAATATTTAAAAATTGAGGATCTGTCTGGTCATTGTAGCTCTTGGATCGTCTTAAAAGACATTTATTACATCTAAATGATAACAGTCTTTGTAAACCGTTTTGTCCTTATTGGCTCTTATCCAGCCCTTTTGAGCAAGGTGCTTCATATAAATTCTTTAGAAAATAATAAATTAGAATATGATTTAGATGGTTTGGGATTAAATTTTTCATTCTTTTTCTTTTTAAAGAGAATTTTATATGAATATTTTCGAAGAAATTCGAAGTATTTGGGTCTTATATATTAACATAATCTTTCTCCCTGAATTGTTATTGCGTTTCTTTTAAAGGTTGATTTCTATCCAGACGAATATTTTCTAAAATATATTTATATAATATGTTTTACTATTAATTAATATTATACTCTAGTTTAACAATAAAAAAAAAAATGATAATGTAATAAATTATTTTTGTTTCAGGTAAGCATCTTAAGATTACGTCAGTACGTGAGTTCATTTATATTTATTTCATATATATTTATTTATTTATATTACATATCTCTCTAAAATAATTTCAAAATTATTATCATGATTAATATTGATTTATTTGGAGAACTTAAGAATGTTTGATTGAAATAAATATTCTTAAGTGAAATCTCATTTTCTTTTACTGATAGTAATTTCCATAGCTTGAATACAATTTCTAATATCATATTATTTGCATATATATTAATATTAATAATTTTAATAACTTAATTTAAAAACTTGATACACATGAATATTTTATTTTAATAAGGTTTTTAATGAGTAAATATTTATAAGATTAACTATATAGGATTGGTATAAAAAATTTTCAAATATTTTTTGATAAAAAAATTCGGACAAAGGCGACTTAATCATTTTTTAAATGATATGTAGCAATGAATTTAGTAAAAAAATGTATTTTGTAAGTTCATAAAAACTTAATTTGTCTCTCTTGTAAAGTACTAATATTTTTTGAGCAATTTAAAAAATTTCTCTTTTAGCTTTAAAATATATTAAAGAGTTCCGTAGTGGAAGAAGCTGGATTGTCCACTTTTATGCCCTTCAATTCATTAATATTTGGATGAATTTTACATTCATTATCTTCAAAACCGTCATCTTCACTGAATATTAATGTAAAATACGTCCAAATATTTGTAAATAAAAGGGAACTAAAGTGAACTTTAACTTTATCTTCTCCTTCATCTCAAACATTAAAATATCTTTAATATAGGAATTCATCTAAAATCATAAAATAATTTTTATAAAATACTCCCAAATTTTCATTTAATTTAAAAAGTTTTCCTTTCACACTTGAAGGATCTCAAATCAATCGATTTTCGTTAAAATCCGGACAATAGTTTTTGGAAACTCGATAAGCTATTAAAACCAGTTTAAGACTTATTAGATTAAGAAAATATAAGGTGAAAGCGTGAATTGAAGCAGAGGGAGCAAAAAAGATGCCTTCATAGTAGGTGACGATTTTAAAATTCCGAAAACGACCCGACTATAAATTTCCAATAATTTTGATATGACTCCTATAATAGAAATAATGATTTAATCCGTTAGGAATAAATACATAAAACATATATAACAAATATTATTTATTTAATATTAAATCTTTATATATAAACAGGAAAATTACTTTATAAATATTAAAATATAACATGATGAGTGTACTTTTTATATGTAGGACAGCAAAATTGTTTACCGTTTGTTTTGGCGCTCTTTCAGACAGTTCTCTTATATGATCCCTCAGACTAGATGAATCTATCTTTTTTAAAATAAGCTGTTGATTAAAATGAACCTTTTTGTCACAATTTAGAATGGCGAACTTGAGACAGACATCGAGAAATAGTTGAGTCATTCAACTGTCAAGAATGTTTTCGTTTTGGCTCTTAGTCAGCAGCCGCCACGGTTGTCCACCTTTTATTTGGAGATAAATTTATCTAAATAATAAAAAGATCACTGACCATCATAACTTTATTTTTGTTAAGGATAATTAACCCGAAAATTAAGGTCTTTTTAATTTTTGGTATCAAAAAAATATAAAGTCTCTAGACGCTAGATTATAAATGTGTTGAGTCAGGGATGTCATACTCATATGGACTTGCACAGTCTTTCCCAACTTGTGGTCTGCAGACCCCTTGTCTTCATTAAATTTTATCTCATTTATTTCATTTTTATGAAATATAAAATTTAAATATGTTTCCAAAGTTGGTTACATTTAGTTATCTAAATATATTTTTTGAAAGGGTATGTGGTGGCCACATCATTTTATCATAATGGTGATTATACCTAAAAATAATAAAACCAATTTTACAATTAAAATGATGTATTTTAAAATATTATTTCCTAACTTCAGTAAAATGTTTATAAAAAGAATGAAAGATATTTTTATCATATTTTGGGCAGGAGACCAAGTCACTTACAACCCTGAGTCATCTTACCTAGCTCTCAGATGTGCATGCGGGAGGATAAACAATGACGATGAATTCGCCGGATTGAGAATAATTATAGTCTCTAGTTTTTATTTATGCGATAAATATGCTTATTCTTTTGTTTCGCGCGCGACCACCAAGCGAGTCCGGTTAATTACAAATTTATTATTAACCACTAATTTATTCGTAATTACTTCGCGATTATTTCTTAAATCAAAATAATAAAGAGGTTTTCTTTGAATTTTCAAAAAATAAAAGTGCTAAATCGAGTAGAGTTTTTTAGCTATGGTGATCAAAAAAATATTTCTACGCTCCTCTTGCAAATGATATATAACGTCTAAATTTGTAAATTTACCTAATTAAAGTTTCTTTTCTTTCTCTTTCCCTGTATTAGAGGTCTGGGCATTGATTCCATTATATAAATTTAAGAACACATTTACATATGAACCTTTGCATAAGCTTCTTAGAATATAGCCAAGAAGTCTAAAATCATTTTAATTAAAATCATTGGATATTGTCAAAATCAAGTAATTAAACCTCATTTATATAAAGTCAAAATTAATATTATTAAGATATTAAGACAAAACGTTAAAGGAGGGATGGGGCAGGGGTGACCAGGAATGGGTCAGAGAGAGAACCCGAAACCGGCGATAGGAAATGGTGTGTGACATTAGTGCACGATACACCAGGGGTAACCAACCGGGAAATGATTTTTTTTGTTAGGATTGAGGGGTTTTAAGCCTTTAATTTAAGGCTTTTCCTTCAAAAAAAAAAAAAAAAAAAAATTAAATCCAAGGGTTTTTTTTTTAAATTTTTTCTTGTTAAATGAAACTATACATAATAGCTAAGGACATTTAGAAAACAAGAATGTGAAACTCGTGAGGTCAGTTAATCACTATACAAAGTATGTATATTAATTAAATGTATTGTACATGTATACATGTAGTTATGAATAAAGAATTTGTTAAAGGTTAAGCGGAATTACAGATACGGCGGCTCCTCTTTTGCGTTCTCTATGAGAATAAAAAAAAAACTTTTTAACTTGCGACAAAGTCCACCTCCGTCATCTTAATACGCATTGAAGATAATGTTCGTCATTGATACATCGAAATAAATAAAGGATATTACATACACTGCTGGATTTATTCTCCATTCTCCAGAACTCTACCCAAACCAACTTCTCTCATATTTTTGAAGTAAAAATATTTATTTATATTTACTAACCAATAATATTTAAAAATGTAAAAATTGAATCTGCTGGTCGTGAAAAATTTTTATTTAATTAATTATAATTTCCTTTAAAACTTTAATCCTAATTAGATTATTAAATCTTTTTTTTATCTTAAACTAAGATCTCAATTGAAATGAATTCATCACTTGAGAAACTAGATAAGGAATTCTTTTATTTAAAATATAAAACTTTTCTCTATTATCGCAATTTTAATATTATTATTATAGAAATTAATTTCACGCTTTAAAAAATCTTTTTCTTTTATAAATGGAAATTTCTAAAAATTAAACAATTCTTATTATCATCAGGTGTCCGATATTGGTAAATCTTGGAATTTATCGGTAATCTTACCATAACGAAATGGTAAAAGTATTCTATTTTATAGAGAAAATTCTCATATCATTTTTCATTCACTCATCCAGGATCGCTTTAGGGCTTTATCGGCTCTCAAGGGTGTATACGTGCCTAAAAGCACACATCTCAAACCTCTCTCTCACCCTCACCTCCTTCCGAATAATACTATAGTTATTTAATCTTCAATTTTCACTCAAATATTTTCTACCAATCTACTCCCTTTCTAACCACTTGAGTAAGGATTTAAGATTCAGCGATGAATTTTATTTAAACAATGTCTGTTTAAAAGATTGCCTCCTTAAGATTATAGACCTGACACCCTTCCCTTCCTTCCAATCCAGTGATTGACCTTGTCAATATGGATAGTCTTAAATTCAAGAGACGTCGGTTCGGTTCTTTCAGAAAATAATTTATTGTAATCAATTGTATTCCAACTAATTGTATCGTAAATAATAATATAATTAAAATTGTTTAAAAACGATATTGCTGAAAACAAAAAATTACCTTACTGCCCTGTTATGAAGAACAAGCTCATATTAATATTGAAGTTTTACATTTTATTTAAATCAATTGGATACCAATTGGTGTAAATACATGGATTACATATGTCCTATATAATCTAATTGTGATTGTTTGACTTCAGATGTCGAAGATTTTTTATTTTAGAGAAAAATTAATTAATTGATTAATTTTGCCAGTTCAGGGCGAGCCAGTAAAAGAACCTCTCCCCCCCCCCCTTGGATCCACCCCTGTACTCATGTTCTAAAATATATATTACATTTGTTTACTTGTCTCTATTCTTTTCTATTTTTATTAGCAGGAGAAAGTTTTTTCTTGTCTACCTAAGTGCCTTTTACGGAGAGCTTTGCTCCCTTAATTTTTTTTGCCTCTATATATCATTTTTAAAAAGCTCTTAATATAGGAAATATGTATTTTGTTTTTTCTACACAAAGTGAAGTCCGCAAACCATTCTTGCCAAACACATATAAAATTAAAAATTTGTGAAAAAAACGAGACAAAATGAATTTCTCAACAAGAAATATTAATTAATTAATTAACACTTGAAAATTCGATCTTTTGTCAGATTTTTTGCTGTTATCGTTACTTAACGTTACTTACTTACCTAACTTCTTTTTCGGGGTATTTTTAATTGGACAAGAAGTGCCACTAAGAGAGAGCTTTCAAAAGTAGTACCTCTACAGATAGACATAAGACCCAACGATTGGGTCATCAAATAGGTCCTATCAAACAGAGACACCCTAAATATATTTTTCCAAAGATAGTAATATCGCACTCCAAATAGTAAATATACCAAATTTCATCAAAATCGTTAGAGCAGTTTTCAAGAAAAAATACATACAAAAAATAATTCTTCATTTATTAATAATACATATTGATTAATAATAATATTATTACTACCCATAGCTTTAGAAATTCCGGATGAAAAAAAAAAGAAAAAAAATCATTTCCTCTCACGTAGAGGCAAATAAGCGTGGAACATGGGGAGGGGCCTGATGAAAATCATCGTTTGGCCTTTTCATTTTTAGAGTGGGGATAAAATGTGAATTTCTGAGACCGACAGGACTAAAAAAAATAAATTTCTTTTGTCACTCCGACATAGATACTATCTAATGATGATACTCTACCATCACTATTTCCCATTGAATTAGTGTGATGATAAAATTTCCTGGACTAATTTTTCATAAAAGTAGGTTGAAGAAATTCGATATTTTGTCAGATTTTTTGCTGTTAACTTTTTTTTAATCAACGACTAACGTCTTTTTTCTTGAGATTTATCTTTACATATTAAATTACCATTTTATTTTTTATTTCATTCTACAAATTCTGTGTGGTTGGTGCAGTCATTATTTCTATTTTTGATCTCCATATGAGTAGGCATGTATCCTTTTTCTTTCGTTTGTCTTATATCTTTTCTTTTTTCTAGATATTATAATTGACTCCTCCACTTCACAATCAAGGTTTAAACACAATTCATTTAATTAATATTATCTACATATTTAAAAACTGATTCATCCTGGAAAATTAAAAAAAATTTCTTTTGATAATATCCATTATTATAGAAAAGAAAATAGATGATTGATTCAACCCCGAAAACTCCTAATTAGCCCTTTGAGCAGAGGTAAAGCTCTTGCTGTATTTCGCTTCCCGTTCTATCACTAACATTTATTTAAATTATTTTTGGATAACAATTAATTTAAATAAATATGGACTGACTCAACATGGTCTCAAGTGCTCAATAAAGACTTAA
Source organism: Anisolabis maritima (assembly GCA_010014785.2). NCBI lineage: Eukaryota > Metazoa > Arthropoda > Insecta > Dermaptera > Anisolabididae > Anisolabis > Anisolabis maritima. The sequence goes on from JAAAKE020013562.1 coordinate 9,792, forward strand.
AAAAAGATTTGATGAAGATCTATATTTAGCGTCTCGATTCAATGAAGAAAGTGAAGGAATGTATTTGACACAGTTAATTAAATAAATAGATATAGTTCGTCCAATCTAGATTGACATTTGAAAAGAAAATAATCTTTCTCCTTTTTGTCTAAATTAGCTAATATAAGAAGTGTAATAATATAAAGCATGTGTCTCTTGAACAGTTATCTCTCCATATTTATTTGAATTAATTAAAAACAAGAGATTTATCTCTACTCCAGAGATCAGAGGAAAAATGATAGTTGACTTTGGCGAATTTTCACCTGGAGTTCCTTAATTCATAGACAGACAAATAGAAACTTAGACCCCTTTTCAGAAACGCCTTTAACAAAAATTGAAACTTAGAAGGAAATTTACTCAGAAAAATTTCTTGAATTCAAATTTTTCTTTCATAACTAATTAAAATTTTTTCCTTAGGAATCTTTTGATTAATCAATAAATAAAAATTTAACTCATGGAATTCTATATAAGAAAGCAGAATAAAATTCTTTTTAAGATTTATGAATACGGCTCATAGTTTTCAAATTAAGGGATTTCAAAATTTAATACAGCACCTGACTTAGAACTGACACCAAGCTCTTTCAACCCCTAAGGATTAGTGATTAGTTTCCCGTGATAATTATTTTGACTACTAATTATTTAAATAAGTATGATCTGATAACGACTAAGGAGAGGTATTTTTTAATGCGAATTCTAAAATTTGATTTAAATCTTTTTTATTTTTACAAAAAATTTTTTTTTCCCTTGGTTTTTTTTTTTTAATTATTATTTTCTTTAAAATATTTAAGCCGGAAGTGGTGGGGAGATTTGGTAACTAAACTTCCCACCCCCCTAGACAGTATTCTTTGGTGTAAACACGTGTCAGTCCCAGACACATCACAGAAGATATTCTTTATTTATTTTTAAATTAATAGGAAATTTTAGCGGTTTATTTAAGGGAATCACTATTCATTACGACTGTATAGTTACAATGCAAATGGATTAACAGATATGACTTAAAACGCAGTAACATTCTCCTAAAAAGTAAATGATTCTCAAGCAGGGGGGTTGTCTTTGGACCAGATGCTCTCGGCTGGGCAATGTTAGGGTTGGTCAGGGTTTCCCCAGGGGTGAATGTATGTGTGTACTTGAGATTGGATGGAGGGGTGGCATCAGTCAGGGTGGGGGAGCTCTGGAGGGGTGGGCGTCTGTCTGCCAGCCCAGCCAGAGCCAAGCCATTCAGCCCGAGCTCAGTTGATGCCTGGCCTCCTTCCAGTGCATTCACTTTACCCCTTATCCATCAGTGTATGTGTCACCTACATCAAATCCAATCAGTGTATTTGTGCCTGTGTTCATGCCATCTGTCCATGCCGTTCATCCACCATCCATGTACTGCATGGTAATTAGTATTATCTGTTTCTAGCATCCTACCTACACATACAAATACCATTTGCATAAAAACGATTCTTCAAATATCCGTTAATATTAATACTATTCTCATTTTTATCATGACGATCTATAAAATTTAAATTTATTAAGAAAGCAAAATTCATTATCAATTTATTACTAAAATATTAAATTTTGTTTTTTTGGTCTAATTTCTCCCTTTTATTTTTTTGTCTTTTCTAATCGATCGTATTCAGACAAGTGACAAGATTTTTTATAATAAAATTGAATGCATTACTCTGATTAGTGAAGCTAATTATTTTATTTAGCTGAATGATTCTGACTTAGTATTAGGGAGATGAAAGACTTCAATAATTAGGAATTAATTTATATATTATTCTGTTTTAAATAAGATATTTTGGGGAGGATATATTATTATATATTAAGATAGTATAGAAATGTGACAATTTGTATAATGTAAAATAGTACTATCTCACTGACACCGAAATATCTACATTAAAACAGAGTAATATACTAATTATTTTCTTTGACTTAATTCCCTCCTTTCAAATAATTACTTTTTATTTATTTAGAATTGATTTAATGACATGCAATAATTAATTAAGTACTATTAATAATTTAATATAACAAAATGGCATCCCATCACTATGGGATTTTATGTACTATTAATAAAGTTTAATAATAATAATAATTTGAACAAAAAGTCCTTTATCAGGCCAAATATTTTTTGGAAATCTATTTGAGATTTCCTGCAAAAAATTTTGTTCGTTCTTTTTTACTTTTTTTCTTGCTGTCCAAGTGACAGTCCGGCTTTTCTTTTACTAGGCGCCCTGGGCCATTGACCAACTTCATCCCCCACCCCTTGCATTAATAATTAAAATAAATAAATTATCATTTATTCTCTTTATTTCCAAAAGAATTTATCTTTAATTTTTTTTTTTTAAAGTGAGTTTCAAAAAAAACGTCCACCGATGCTTTTTCTGTGTGATTATTAAAATAAAAAATTTTTTATTAGGTATTTTCCAGCAACAATTCTTTTTTAAAAAGAAAAAAATAATCACAAATAGAAAAGTCCTTGTACATATTGAAATTATTTTTTTCTTTTTTTTACATCCAAATGACAGAAAAATACTAAATTAAAAAGAAAAAATATTTATTGTATTAAAAAAAAAAAGATTGATTAAATGAACCTGAAAAAAATTTTTTTTCAATTTTTTTTAATCAAATAAATGAATATGATGATAATATGAATAATTCATAATGATTTTTACAATACCAAAATAATTTTTTTTTTAACATTCACGAGTTGTAAAATTCCTTTTTCATTCCTGAAAAAATTTAATCTTCTTTTGAATAGGATTCCCGACTATCAAGGTCAGAAAAAGTCATTATTATAAAATTTTTTGTTTTTAATTTTCATTCTAACTACCAATTTTCCTTATTAAATTCATTCGTTATTAGAATTATATAACTCTAATAGTAGACAATCACTTCTGATCATTATTCTTTTTATCACACGTCGTCATTCGTCTAATTATTTTTTATAATCAATGAAAGATGCCTTTGTAGTATTGAATTTTTCATTAAATTATACTTGAAGAGAATAAATATTAGCCAACTTTTTTTTGCTCAGGTTTATAAATTGATATATACCGAAAAAATCCTTCTGATTTTATTATCAATATTTTCTCTTATTTTAATAATAATTTTAAAAACTTAATATATTTCAAAGAAATATGCTTATAAGGTATTTTTAAATAATTGGCATTAAACATTAAAATAGAAACTTGGTTATCCGGACCAGTGATCGATCAGGATCCCCAATTATTCAGAGTCCTGGTTTTTTTCACTTTTTGATATTTTTTTTATTTGAATTTTTATGATTTTTATCATCCGGACAATCTATTGTTCCTATTAGTCCTCCTAAACGAATTTTGATTATTCATTTATTATAATATTATCGTATTTTAATAAGTATTTTAGACCAGATGTAATGTGCACCCATTTAATCACTTTATTTTTTTATTTTTTTAAAATCTCTTCGGCATCTGAGGGCATATAGACATTAAACAATTACAAATTTATTTTAATAACGATACGAAACATCAATTGGTATCCAATATCAAATATCATCATCGGAGTGCCTTGGGATCCGAACCCACTCCTTGGCTTTTGAAGTTATCATTGACAATTAACCTTTCGACCACGAAGGGGGGGGGGGGGGGGGAAGGTATTTATTTTAATAAATTTCAGAATTCTCTAAATTTTATTTCACCTTTTCAGACTTCGATATAGATAGATAAAATAACCTTATTTAAACGGCCTAGGCCTAGATGATGGTTGGTGTATAGTCCTCGAAACGTAGACTAGGGCATAAAAATAAAATAAATCAGGCCGAAGATAGTCTCTGCTTTGGATTCCCCCATAATTAAAAATATACAATATTATTATCCATTCAACTTTATTTATACTAATTAGTTTAAACAATTTTATCTCACCTATTCAAGATAGGAAATCACATAATTTGTTTTTTAAAGTCTCTATTATAAACATCTCAAACTTCGTAGGCATGGGGTGAGGAATTAAGTTATTCATTTTCAAACAAAACGATCCTTTCTAGCCATTTATATCAGAGGCTTAAATATGAATTAGGTAATTCATGGGTTCGAATCCGAAGCACTCCGATGAAAATTTATTTGAACCAATGGGATAAATAAATATGCTGGATAACAAATATAATAATATATAATTGTGATTAAAAATCTCTATGACCCTTAAATGTCAAAAACACTTAAAAAATATATATATATAAACTTCCTTTAAAAACGACTAGGCTGATTTTTTAATATTTTGATATCTATAATTTATCCCGCCCAGTTAAGACTTTTTGAACTACTGATTTAAGAGATTAGATTATTTAAATGTTTTTTTTTTTTTTTTTTTTTTTTTTTTTTTTTTTTTTTTTTTATATTTTTTTTTTTTTTTTTTTTTCAATAATTTTAATATTTTGTTATTTTTAATTTATCCCGCCCAGTTAAGATTTTTTTAACTATTGATTTAAGAGTTTAGATTATTTAAATGTTTTTTTTTTTTTTTTTTTTTTTTTTTCTGCTTTACTATAATAATAATAATTTTTTAATGCTTTTCCCAATAATTTTAAAACCCTTTTCTCCTTTAATACTTCTTAAGTAAATTTTTAAATATTCTCTACATACTATAAATATTTACTATTTTAATATTTGATTAATAAAAAAAAAAAAAATATTAAAATTTTATTTGAAACCTAGGAAGTTATAAAAGTAAAATTCTTCGTAAAAATTTTATTGCGTTTAAAAACACCTTTGTTTTCTTTCTTAGAAAATCAATTGATATCAATGAATGATTCATTTATTACCAAACACAATCAAAAATAATCATTCAACATTTTCTTTGTTTATATTAGGAAACAATAATATCGACTTCGAAAAGGAAAATTACAAAATCTAATTTCAACGTGTGATTTATTTCGTTGTTAATAAATTTGATATTTATAAGTAATCAATGGATCTCTAAAATGTGGGTTGTGTATTAAGAGGAAAGGATTCGCACCGCTCATTTATTAAATATTAATATAATTTTAACTAGCTGGCAGCCCTTTTTTGGCGATACACACACGAAGACAGAGACTTCTGAAATATTAGCTGAAATTTAATATTCTTTTTTAAATTTTAGTTAATATTTCAAATTTTTTGTATTGAGATTTAAATGCACACATATAATATTAATATCATTATAATTTTATTGATTCTTCTGTATAATAATTTTAACTAAAATTATCTATTATACCCAGCAACTCTCCATCAGCGAGTTTCAAATGTTCTAAAAAAAACTTCAATAATAAAAACTCACAAAAACGTCTCTTTTTAAATATAATCGAAAACGGGAGTCTAAACAAAATTGTGTCCTGAGGATAAGCAACTTTATGATAGTCAAAGTATTAAGTTATATCTGCTGCTTTTTAAACGCTTTTATTTAACTTGCTTAATCTATCCTATCTCTCTGAACAAGTCAATTTTTCAAACCCTTCCCAAAAAGCTAGAGATTTGAAATTTTGTATATTGACTCACATTTTGTAACAAGACAAACATCGACCTAAAAAAATCAACTACTTTTTGACTATTAATTTAATATACACTAAAAAAAGAGGAAATAACTTTTGTCTTTCATTGAATATTTTATTTATTTCCCATTCATGATATAATTTTTTTTTAACTAGGAAGATAATTAATCTCTATTTTTTCTAGACATTACCCCAGCTTTTCTGACTAAAACTTTAAAAAATTACATTACTACTTGGATATCAAATTTTTATTATTATTATTATTGTTTGGATAAAAATATGTATTTTGATTTAGGAGGTCACGTCCTCTAACCAAGGGCTTTATTTTTATTGAGAGATTCAAATGGTGGTCACTTCTCTCTTCCCAAATTACACCTCAGAATTTCTTCAAAATTCTAATTAAACAAATTTTTATTAATTATTTTGAATCTTTTTTTATTAAATACTACACAATATATTTTGAATTTTTGATTGCATATAAAATCGAATTTTACTTATAAATAAGCTCTCAGGTGAATATTCTTTTATACAACAAATTTGAAAAATTATAAAATAAACTAGCGTTTAAAAAAGTTTTTAATTTTAAGCGTATATCGTACGATGGAGCACATTTTTTTATTTTTTATTTTATTTGATTCTTTTCTCTTGGTTTCGATTTTCCTTTTCTCAAACAGACCCTGCCATTTATTTCTCTCTCATTGGATGCCTCGCAGCTGTGAAATCGTTTTCTGCTATCTATTACATACCATAGCTGTCAACTCCTATGACATTTTCTACGAAAATGTAAATCTATAGAAATATATATAACATTATATTTCTTAGAGAAGACTAATTGACCCCGTTACCATTTATGACAAATCCTCTTCATTTCATTGAAAAAATTGATGCTATGAATGGCATGATACTTTTCTATAACATCATTTCAAGTGTTATTAATAAAGATTATTAATTAAAATATTATTACATTTATTCGCTACCCGGCTCTTGGATTACTTAATGCATTTGCATATTGTAAATTTACAATATAATGCATATCTATCTATTTCACAAACTTCCTCCAACTTTTTTTTTCTCTAAAATATATTTAAAAATTGATCTCAAACTAATTATCCGATAGCAAAACTATATCTTTTGTTTCATCTTAATTAGGTCTTCATGAAATAGGAAAATTTAATAATTATGGAATTTCTTGATTTTTGAATTTCACGAAACTCTTCTAATTATCCACAAAAGATACAGTTTGTCTAATCACTTTCGAGGGGGATAGTATATACAGCAGGGCATTAAAAGGAAATTAAAAAAATAACTAAAAACTAATATTTTATTTTTCTATAAACATTTTGTTGACTTTTCAATATTTATATATTTAAGGAATAACTTTCCTTTTTTTCTTATCCTGTTTTTCTGATTAATCACTAATATAATATTAATATTTGCAGAACGCTTTATTTTATCCATCCAAAACTAATCAAGGTCAGGAATATAGGATTTTTTTATATAATGTCGAAAGTTTATCTTCAAATATAAATATATAGACTTTGACTTAACCGAATATTAAGATCTCTTCTGTATCAGTTCTTTATTCATTATCTTTTCTGGACTTTATTTATTATTATTCAATATGAATAAATGTATTGATTAGCATATTAAAGGATTAAAAATAGTAGATAGCCCAGCTACTTTGTCCCAAATTTTTCCTAAATATCTTTAAAAGGGAAAACAATCTATTGTAATTGATTTTATATATAAGCTTTCCGTTTTAATTTTTTAATGGATTGTACGAATGAACAAATTTTTGTAAGGAAATTCTTTCTAAAGGGTGTCATACCAAGCACTGAACTCTAAACTGTAACTCTTATCTATGAGAAGAAGCCGTCCTGACAGAAATAGTACTCATCTCTCACATGTATATGCAACATCATCATGTACAATTTAAAATGTTAAATTCGCGACTAGTAGAACTAGTCAATTCCAGTCTTCTTTTATCCGCATGACCTCCCGTAATTGGAATACCTCTCTGCTACTAAAACCTATAATCCCAATCTTTCAAATGCAACCTTTTAAAGCCCTGACTCTCTCTTTCTTCTGTTCTTGCATGTAATCTCTGGCCATTGTAGAACCGTTGGACGTTATGATTCCATATAAAAAAAAAGCTCAACAAATGTGAAAGTGAGCTAAAGCTTTAAGCTTTTGAATATGACTGGACTGAAAGACAAGGACCGAGATAACCTTTGAGTGCTCTCTCTGTCGACCTAGTTTTTTTTCGTAAATCAGAGAATGAGAATCGCAAATTCAAATAAATATATATTATTTCAAGTTTAAATATATAATTATTCAATTTTATTCATTCATTAAAGGCGCATTTAAAATTATAAGAAATGTGATAGATTTATTTTCGTGAAATCTAACCCTATGTTTATATTTTTAGAATAGGGGTTACTATTTAAAAAATATTTTTCCTTTTTAAGTCACTTTCGACATTTGAGACTTTATAAATATATATTTATTTAAATGATAACCAATATAAATTTATTGCCCAGGAGCCTACATATGTCATAAAAGAAGAGCTCTATCTTTGCTCTAAGGGGGCAAAATATTCGGTAAATTGGTTTCAAGAGAGTTGAGAAATTAATCAATTCCAATTTGTTTTTGTTAATATACGTACGTATCTTTTATGAGGTTAAAAATATAACTTAAAGAAAAATTAAATGTCATGGTGGAAAATCCCAAACATGCGTCAAAAAACAAGTTGATTACTTTAGAAGAACGGATTATTCATATAATTTTAATATTATTATACCTTTTAATGTAAGTTTAATTACAGATATAAAATTAGTTTTTCTTCAATTTATTTACTTTTGAAGATGTTCTTTCAAATTTATTATAAGAATACTACTAATAAACTGAGAATATTTATAGGATAATTAAAAAAATTAATTTTATTATTCTCATATTTATTTTACGTATATCTACCTCACTATAGTGCAAGACATAAAACAGCACTGACGCCTGCACTGAGCTAATTTTTTAACTCATGTAGCTTCGAACATATTTATTTAAATTAATTGAGAGCCAAAATAATTTAAATAAATTTTATCATTCAAGATGAAAGTGAATTATTGGCTCTTAACTCATGCAACAAGAGTTTTAACTCTTCTCCAAGGGAAGTGATATAAATAAATATGGATAATAATTAATCCCTCCTCAACAGTGGCGCTCTCTAGGTTACGTGCGCGCAGGCGCAAAAAAGAATGGATCCAATAAAAAAATTTTGGAGTATCCCAAAAAGTGTATTTCTGTTGGAAAGTTTAACCTCCAATTCATTAATACATATTTCTTCATTTATAATGACTTCACTATTAATGACACATAAGTTCTATTATCTCAATGAGTTCCATTTATTTAATTTTATGTTTCTGCTCTAAGGAACAGGGACTAATTTTGCTCTAGACTTTTCTCAGGAACATTGTTCATTTTTTCACCACTATGGTGTCTTTAATGGCTTTCTTGGATTCTCAGTAACTTCTCCTTTATACCTAATCCCGATTTTTTTACGTTAATTATACTCTCTCATCAATGTCTATAAAAACCTAATATTTACTTTTTGCACAACATGTAACACACGTCCGTTAGCACATTAAATTTGTTACAAATTGATGTTCTAAATCCCCGACAATACAATCCGTTTTGATATGACACTTAATCAACACGACAATCCATAAAAAATTTTTCATTTCTCTATATAAAATAAAATGTTTTATTTTCCATAATTAAGTTTATAATAATTATTAACAAAGAATTTAAAAAAAAATTGCCCTGTCACTTGATGCAGAGGTAAAAGTCTTACTTCATGTACCAGTGGTTCGCTTCCCGTCTTTAGCGACAAAAAATTATTTATATTACATTGGCTACCAATGGTATAAATAAATAAGGGCGGAGTCTAAATGGCCATAGATGCCGAAATAGACAAAAAAATATTAAATCCAGCATTTCCCATTTATTATACTTTCATTATTTAAGGGAAGATAACATACTTTATATTCTATATTCTGTATTAATTTTTTTCCCCTGATATCGACTAGTAGAAACATGCATTATACAAATAAATGAATACAGTTAAACAGAATATATATATAAAATAATTTTGTAATTAAATACTCAATACTGATTATGAAAAAATTTTAATATTTGATGGTCATTCAAGTTTTAATACTTAATTACTAAAATTAAATTTATTCAGTTAGAGGGATTAAGAGGATTGGAGTCTTTTTTTGGCGTGATAGTGAAAAATTTCCGCTTCTTATTTGCTTCTCGATAATAATATTTTTCTCCTTTTAATATAATATATCTATTACAATCAACACTAACTTGTTCATTTTAAATCTACTCTCCTAATTAGGCTATGCTAACTTTTGTTTATTGGATAATTATGGATTATCGCTTTCAATCACTTTCGCTAGAGAAAAAACAAATAAAGAAATTTAAAAGAAGATCCATAAATGAAAGTATTAATATCGTATATAAAAAAGTAATAAAATTTTTCTTCTGATACTCAAATAGTTAAAATCCAACAGTATTTATTTATATTTATTTATTTTTAATTTAGTTCAAAGCAATTTTTTCATATTTATTATTTTTGCCTTCTTTAAACACTTTTCTAATTTAAAAAAGCTTCTAATGAATAACAGGATAAGGTACCCGTGACAACTCGTGGCCTTAATGTCTAATTTAGCTGAAAAGATCTTCACAGATAAAAACCATATGCTCTTATGTGCGTTATAAAATCCTAAATATATATCGTATCTTGCTTTTAGGGATCTCAACTTTGATTTATAATAATAACAATAATAATAATAATAATAATAATAATCTGGTACTCAAGGATTAGCATAACAAAACGAAAAGAGAGTAGGGTCTGTTCTAAATCAAAGACTTGTCTGTTTGTGAGGGTGTTTGTATGTGTATTTGAGTCACGTGCGGAATTCTCCATAACCTGCCAACGGCTACTAAAATGTTTAACAAAAGGCCCTATTCATTCGAGAAAATAAAATTTCCAATTGTTTGTGCAAATAATCAATCCTGCATTAGCACTTAAATTAATTAATGAACTCGCTTTAAATATAGGCTCTATACGTATACCTATACATGTTTAAATGATAGATATACAGGGGTGTTCAAAAAAATGTATGCCCACACTTTAAAAGAGAATAGCTACTATATTATTGTGATTATTAGAGCAATATAAAGGGAATAGTTTCAGCACAGACACAGTTTCTTCGTGTTATTTCAATAAGCGCTCAAACTGCAAACCTTCATTTAGATGAGCGTGCCTACCTGGATAACACTTTACCAGGACGTTGGATAGGACGAAGGGGTCCGATTGAGTACCCTCCCCGTTCACCTGATTTAACCCCCTTAGATTTTACTTGTGGGGAACCGTCAAGGATGTAGTATACAGTAAGAAGCCATATCTTCAAGTGTAGACCTACGCCATGAAATTGAAATGGCTTGAGAAGCAATCCCTGTGGCTACTTTGGAACATGTAACCAGGAATGTACAGCATCGTGCACAAAAGTGTTTGTAGTTTGAGTACTTATTGAAATAACACGAAGAAAATGTGTCTGTGCTGTAACTATTCCCTTTATATTGCGGTAATACTCACAATAATATAGCAGCTATTCTATTTTAAAGTGTGTATACATTTTTTTGAATACCCCTGTATATTATTACTTGGTCTCTCCTGGCAATGATTAGAGAGTAGAGTAGTTTTACAAATTTCGATTATTTTCATAACAAAATGGTCTCTTTATGTGTAAACAAGATTTATCAAAAACGAAAAGCGCCAAAATTTCATATATTTAAGCTACATACCCTCGACGCTTTTCAATAAAATCAACCAAAGAATACTAGTACTTTGCTAATGTAATTTTTTTTAAATCTAGGCTGATGAAGGAGGCTGTAGGATTCAGCCGAAATATTCGTTGTGAATTTTTGTTTTAATTTGAAAGATTTGTTTGGCACAATAAAATTGAAAATATTTTTCGTATTTATTTTTAATTTATTTGCCCAATATATAGATATAATTGAAAAAAACAAAAAATTATTTTCATATTAAGATATGAGAGATAAGAGAATTTTAAAAAGCGGCCCAATATACTTAATAATACTTAAAAAAGATTTATTTTAAGAAAAAGGGGAAAGGTCCTCACAATTATTTTGAGTTTATTCAAACATTAATTTTTTTCACTCATTCATTATTTAATACATACTCTAGCAGACGTCACGTGAGTCTTTTGACATAAATGGAAGACCTAGATATCCTTATATAATGGAAAACTGCCATTTGTATATAATGATAATTGACATATTGCATAATGAGGTATTATTATGTTGTAAAATATTCATACATATATAAAAAATAAATATTTTTTTTTTTTCTTTTTACTTCCATATTCTGAAGATATTGAAATTATTATCAAGATTCTAAAATACGATAATAAATTGAAGTTTAAATAATTTTTCTCTCTTTTTTTTTTTTTAAATGAGTAGGATACACACTGTGGCTGGCAGGGCCCTTTTTCAATCAAAATACGTTAGAAGTTTTGATTGGGTGTGAATAGATATAGAATCAGCTACTTATAGAATTGATTAGAATTAGAGTAAATCTACGACCTGGCGTTAGATGATTACTGCCAATAAACGTCTTGAAATATGTCTTCCTACACAAAAACATCTCAAATTAACGGGGCTCCGGAGATATCAGTTCATTTTAATAAAATGAATGGTTGTATAAATTAATTTGTGTGTGATTGCGGGAAGATAGTCATTCCCAATCATTTTTTCGATAAATTGGTTCACAGTTCCTCTAGAGCGGACTACGCATGCTCCTCAGTTATTAATTTCTAGCGAGATTTGGCAGATTTGAATGGTCCGGAATTAATCGAAAAATCCATTAGTGGGTTGATTATTTGGGTTGTCTACCTTCCAGCAAGCAAAAACGAACAGTTTCTTCAACCAATTGTATTATAAAAGTTTTTAAAGATTTTTTTTAATATTCTAAATTATTGGTTCCAATAATTTTTTTAAGACGAATATGGACCCAATTTCTCATTAGGAGAATGGATACTTTTTTTTTTTTTTTTGGGTGTGATTGATCGGATGAAATTGCATTTTCCGTCTGGGGAAAGTGCAAGCTGGTGTCTTGGCCTGGGGCGGAGCCCACGATCTGGGTCAGAGCCCCAGACAGCATCCCATCCCATTCATCCCAGGACCAGATCTCTCACGGCCAATATCAATTTCTTTACCTCGATTCCTTCCATGTTAAAGGTCCTTCCCTCCCTCTCTTAATTATATAGTCCCTTATATATATAAATAAAATTTCTCGACTTTTTTTTTTCTTTATTATAATATTTTGAACAAACTGATGTGATTAAACGATCGACTAAAGTATTTTTTTTTACAAAAAAGAATCCTACAATTTTACTTAATAAATTTTTCTCTAAATTTAATACATATAACCTAGGTATGTATAATCGAGAAAGTAAAAAAAAATTAGTTCAAAGATGGCAATAAAAGAGTGAATATTTTAAATTAATTTGTTAAAAACTCACTTTGAATAAAATTTGCATATTCAATATTTATAATTTTGAATGAAATAACACTATAACACTTTCAAATTTTTTTTTTCATATCATTAAAAATACATATAAATTGGGTTATATGAATTAAATAATTAATATTAATTTTTGCCTTAATCCGTTGCATCCTCATTACGAAAGACCAGCGTGACATTCATGTACCACAACATTAATAAATCCCAATTCTACTATTATAATTTCGATATAGTATTTTGAAACTACTTGGGAAACTCTTTCAAATACTTTTTAAAAAATAATAATAATAGGAATAAATTTTAAACACGGTTATAAAAAAAACAAGAGGTTTTTGTAAGCGCACACTGAGGCGAATCGCATCGCATCTCATTGCAAAATTTGCCTGCCATATATTTCTATGCTGTAACGGCATCTAGGACGGATTTTTTCAATTCGGAACGACCAGTCCCAATTGGCGTTAATCCATAGTAAAATTTATTTTAAAAAGTAGGAGGCAGGCAAAAATGCGATGTGATATGGCCCAAATTATCTCAATGTGCTCATTGAAAAATCGAGTTAATAAAATTTTCAATTCAAAACAATCATCTATTACTTTCTAATTATTAAAATTATTTTTTCTTTTATTTCTTTTCATTCTTACTTCACATACTATTTACCACATAATTTGTAATGTAGAAATTGGTGTGCGGTTACTGGAAAATAGGCAAATGACCAACTCATTAATGGATTCTTCGATTAATTACTGAAGAGCGGGCCACACATGCGCAGTTTTTAATTTATAGAGAGAGATATAACCATTAATGAGTCGTTCATTTGGTTTGTTTACCTTCCATTAACCAAACACGAACTAATTTCTGCAACTCATGGTAGAATATCCCACTCAGCTGATCACCACTGTATCAAATCCCGCAATACTAATACAATAAATTTTTCGCCATCATAAATAGAAAAATAAAATAAATTATTTTATTTTGGATATTTTTTTCAAATATATTTCTTATACTTCCTAAAAATACGAAAATTTAAAGTCAATAACCTTGTCACTACTCCAGCGGACAGAATTGGATCTATAACAGGGATCGGGAACTGAACAAAGTGCGGCTCTTTTATATTTATTTAAAAGATACATAATTAGAAACAATTTATATCCATTTATAAAAGAGTTTCATCTCAATAAATACTGAATTAAAAACAAATTTAATTAAATTTGATCTGATCTTTAATCAACAAGAAAAATAGAATTGAATGCATATTTCAAAAATATTTTTATCCATTTTTTTCGTTTGTTTTTTAGTCTTTAGTTTAAAATGGTTTCCGAACCCTGATCAGCCTCATTTTAAACTCGATACGGGTTCATTACCTCTGAGAAAAGAAAGTTTGCCCTTTTCTTTTGTTGACTTCAATACTCTTCCAAGCTAATATTAAATAGTAATAACTTAATTTATTTCCATTTTAAAATTTCATCATCCATATAAATATTTATCTAAACCGAGATATTGTTGATTGGGGCCACTGTGTCATTGTAAGAGAACATCGTCTGTCAATCCTCATTCTTAGCGGGATATCTATCCATTTATTTGATATTATTATCCTTTCTCTTTCATTCTCTATTTGGGTTTACTAGAGAAAGACAGAGGAGAGAAACAGTTAAACAGCCGGCAAAATTCCTCTTTAGTTTGTTTGACGCTGACAGTCAAGCCCTCTTCTCATCTCTTCCTGATAAATATAACACTTTAACCCATTATTCCTTCCCTTCACTGTCACTCGATCCGCCTTTTCATGTGAAATTTAATTCAAACACTGACTCTTCTCGATAATAAAATATTTTATTGAGTAATTGTATGTTGAATGAAAGTCTGTGACATTCGAAAAAAAAAATTTTTAGAAAAGCTTTGAGGAAATGAATAAAAAAAAAATACAACAAATGAAGTTTTCTCTTATTTAATTATTATTATTTATTTATTAAAATAATTTTCTTATTCAAAAGTTCAATTATCAGAGTAGGCCTAAAATAATTATTATCTTTTGGGATTAATGTTTCTAAAATAAATAGATCATTTATTAAAATTATCTCTATTTCCTAACCCAAAAAATAAATGATAACATTAATATCAATAAATACTCCACTTCTCAATGCACAGCCGGCTGTTTTGAATTTTCTCTAAATTGATAGATATTTAAAAAAATTTTTACTAAGCACTCAAGCCAATAAATACTATTGTAGTATATTATATATAATAGGTATAAAATTAGATAAATAAAACTTGATTAAATTTTTCATCTCAATATCATTCAAAACACGGTTATTCTTAAAACCCGTGGTTTGAAACATTAATATTGGAATAACTCTCATAGACACAGCAAAACTATTAATATAAACAGATACAGAATTTCTCCAAGTTCACTATGTACTTTACATGACACTTGCTCGATAAATGCATCCTTAGTGGTGCGGAAGACATCAATCCTATCTTTCAGTTTTTTCCACACGTTCTACAAATACAGATCTAGCAGTTCTATATCACGTGGCATAGGGGGCATGTTCACATGATCTTGATATATCCCCATACGAAAAACTCGCATTGGGTTAATTTAGGTGATCGCGGAGGCCATATAAGAAGTTGAACCCTTGAACCATGAATTGTTTTGTCCGTAGGTGTTTTGCATAAAATTGGCCTTTCCCTCAGAATCAATTCAGATTTAGCGAATTCTAAGAACTTAAAAGAGCGCATATGTGCCGTGCCTTAGAACGTATTTTTGAAATATTTGAAATATTATATTTATTGTAGTACTTTAAATAATATTATTTTCCTAGTATAACGAATGCATTCGCAATCAATATTATGCCGAAGTAAAATTTTAAAAATTATTTTATAACTAACTTCATGCATCACCTGAACATTAATTTTTTATTATAGGTAATTGTATTTCTGAGACGTATCGACTTTTTAAATAATTCTCATATTATATTTATTTATGACATAATTATTGAGTGAAATTTATTTTTACCAATCGATTTAAATATAATTGTTTATTGGTCTGGGATTCTGACTTATTCTCCTTTGTTAACAATGTCATCAGCTCTGGGCTTCAATGTCATATTCTTGTCACTACCTGAAGTAAATCATAGTCCCTGTGCCCTCATTCTAAGGGTCATTGGTTTGCGTCCTGGCTTCAGATGCCGAAAAAGACTAAAAAAATACCAAAACTTTGCCCTAAATTTATGTTAAATAAAATCAAAATAATTATTTTTTTAATTTTTATATTTAGTTAATTGTAAATTTTTTATTATCAGATATAAAAATTTTTTAGGGAATTCAGATTTCATCTATAAGTTTAAAATATAGTAGGTAATTTTTCAATAATCTCATTTTTATTAAATTATGGACCAAAGTCTAGGAGGGATTTCTAGAAAAATTACTTACTATATTTTAACCCTATATGAAATATGATTTTCTTAACTTAAAAAGAAAATCCCCTTTTTTTCCATTTCATCTATAAATAATCGTCGTAATAAATTGTTAGATCGTCATTTCTATTCTTCTGATAAATTACACTTCTTCTTTCATTTCTTTTATGCTATCTTGCTAATTTGTTGCTTAATATACGCTTTTAGGACTCGTCTGGGAATAGGACTTAGATAAGCCATTTGATTTGGATTATTATTTCAACTAAGACCAGTTATGCTCTATGGATGCAACAGCATTAGAGCACGACCTCCTCAAGACATTTCCATTACAACAACAACAACAACAACAACAACAACAACAATCTCCATGTTACCTTTGGAATAATGTATCTAATGCAGGTAGGCACTATCAGCTATACACAAGAAAAAGACTATTACGTATATATTTTCCCTATTGGTTCTGAATTACTGAAGGGGGAGGGGAGTGGATATTTAAAATTCTCATATGACTAAAATATAAGGTTTGTATCCATGACGTTACAATTCGTAACAAAAAGTTGCAATAATTGCAATTATTTTTTGAATAAAACGATTGTTTTTCTTTGTTTTTGGATTTTTTGGAAAAATAAATTTTTTATAGATATATCTTAAATGACACCTTGGGAAGAAGAGTGGGTCAACTCAAAAATTGTCAATTTTTAGTTTTTATGAGTTCTTTTTTCAGGGGAAGAGTGTCCCAAGTAAAAAAACATCTTTCTTTAAAAGTTTCAGTAGATGCGAAATATATACTACCTTATTTGCCGGCGTATAGGACGCACTTTTCCCCCCCTCAAAATACGGGGTGCGTCTTATGCACCGGCAATCAAAATTATAAATAATACAATGCCCCCTGGTTACATTTTTTGTATTCATAAATAACTATAAAATGAGTAGAGTAAATTAAATCTTTATAGAAATTCATCAAATAAGAATTTTTTCTTTTCTTAAAAATGGCAATAAAAAAGGGAGTGCGTCTTATACGCCGGTTCCTTCTATATGCCGGAAAATAATATATATATATCGGTAAAAAAAAAGTTTATTTTTCTGATTATTATAAAAAAATTTGTTACTTTACGCTTTTTAATTAAACAAGGTCATGTCAGAAAAAAATATAATTAACCTAAAAAATACTCAATTCATATATCTTATATTTGACGATATAATAAAAATGAAATTCTTTTTGATATTTCAAAAAATTTCTTTTTTAGAGATATATTTCTTTTCTTTTTTTTAGTTAGAATTTTTCTACACTTATTATTTTTTTTTAAGTCCAAATAGCTTATCAAATGAAAGTTGACTATGTCTAGAAATTTTTTAAAATTCCGCATTAAACACAAATTAGCAAACTTAGTTAATATATACCTTCCTCTCTTATTAAGTTTAGGTACAAGTTCTCCCTCATTAGCCTCATAAAGAAAAAAAAAGGGAAATTTTTTTTTTGAAATTCTAATTTTAAGGCATTTTAGAATTCTTTATGATTTTTTTATTACAATATAATCATAGTAACTGGATGGTATGACTAGTTGATTGATTATGATTTAAATAATTAAAAAATTGTATAAAATGGTGAGTTTGCAGTCAACTAAAGCATGAAATAAAAACAAATTTTATTTCTTCTTATCGTCGTTTCGGGGTGCTCATCTCTCCCTTCTTCAGAACCTAGTCGACACGGTTTATTTAATTTAAAATACATTAGACAATTTATAATGAAGAAAAAATATTTTTGTTATTTAGCAAGCCTTATATCAGGTGTGGCCAAACTTTTATCTCTTAGGGGCTACTTATTCTGAAAAATATAGTCTGCGGGCGACTATGGATATGGGCAAATTTTAGGATTTTTCAAATTTTTCATAGATATTTTAATAAATAATTAACAAAAATTTCAATTTAAAAAATATTATGGCAAATAAAGAAAAAAAATAATTTTTTTTTTTTTTTTGATGGAAAAGCCTTAAATTAAGGGCTTAAAAACCCTCAACCCTAACAAAAAAAATCATTCCCCGGTTGGTTACCCCTGGTGTATCGTGCACTAATGACACACACCATTCCCTATCGC
>JAAAKE020013563.1:0-10730 GCA_010014785.2 Anisolabis maritima
TAATTATTAAATCTATAATATAATTTGACCTTATTAATATCTCTGAGATGTAAAAAAATATAATTACCAAAGGGAACAAAAAATCGTCCATTGTTTAATATATACCTAAATAAATATACCTATGATTCGGTTCGTAAAAAAAAAAAAAAAAAAAACTACCTGTATGAGTTATTTTTCGACATGACGACGGTATACAACCGAATCAAAAAATACTTTGTTCTTTTCGTTTCACAAACACTTAAAGTTTTCTTTCACTTCTACTTTATCTTCTATAGTAAATAATTAAATTTTATTGTTTGAACAAAATTCGATAGTAACGAATTACTAATTTTCCTATAGAAATAATGCTTCACTCAGTGCGAATTTGTTTAGTGCGGCATTTTAGAATAACCAATTAAACGTAATTTCTGGCGAAAAAATTGGAAAAAAAAGAAAAGTAGGTTTTATTTTTTTTTACATTGTTTCTTATGAGCGGTTTACTTTATTTGGTTACAAATTATATTAGAATTATTTTAATTAGAATTTGTTTTTGTTTTAACAAATACTATGTGAATTTAGACATAATTTTATTTAGGTTAGTTAACAACTCTTACTAATTAAGCCGCTAATTTAATAGCTGCTAAATAAAATTAAATTATAAAGGAAATGTTTTATAAACAAAAACGATTCTTCGCGTATAAAAAGGTATAGGCAGCGTTATTCAGCAGTTGGAATTAAAATAAAACAGGAGGATTAGACAAATCAACAGGAAGGCTTACGCCACTTTTCTTCAAGAGAACCAACCATCCGACAGATAACACTCAAATGACATCTCTCTCCTTTTCAGGCCAATTTACGCATGCGCAAAATCATCATGTATAATTTGAGGATTGTATAACATTTATAGAAAATTATCTAGAACTCTTACTTAAATTCTCCGTGCGTTAAAACTTTTATTCAAGATGTTAGAACAAGAATCGGAATAAAAAAAAACTGCTTGAAAAATTTAACCATACAAGTGTATTTATAAATTTTGATATATTTCTTAATAATTACCTAGTGCTCGTTTTTAATGACTCAAAATGTTTTTGTTAGTCATCAAAGTATGAATTATAAGGAAAATTACTTGTGGCTTAAAGTGCATTCTATTAATCTTTGATTGCCCGACAATTACGATTTTTTCAAGAAAAATGCAAGTTGTTGCAATTTGTTACACTTAAAATATAATTCTACATAATCAGGACTCCTAAATTATAAAAAATACCATGCCACAGTATGAAAAATTTTTAGAAGAGTAATTAAATTTATATTTCCATTTAACCACTACTCCCTACTATAGTTTTTTACATGATATAGGGATGGTAAAGTTACTTTTGCGTGTGTGGCTTATAAACGAATGCAACTTAATAGGGAGAAAGAGTTGAAAAAATAAAAAACGTTTGACATTTTTAAGCCGCAGCTTATAGAGAATGCGCTTTAAAAAAGGGGAATTATTTCGAATAAGGTAAACGATTTTATTCTTCAGTCAGTGTTTTGGAAGTCAAACTTCTCTTTTCAGCAACCTATTTTTTACTATCAATGAAAATACACAAATAAATAAATAATTAGCCTTTATTGGCAGGAGAGTCGCTGAGAAACAGAGTTTGAAAGAGCGTTAGACAAACTAAAAAAATAAATAAACTAGGTCTGGTTTTAAGAGGAGGATTAAGTAATCAAGAGTTATTTAACGTTGGCTTTCTGTTAACATATGTACATATAATTTTTTTTTAAGGTACCGAAATATCTATTATAATAAGTCTTCTAATAAGAATGATTTTACAAAAAATGTAATCATAATTAATGATGGCTGCTCGGTAATAAACAATAATGCCGAAATCATTATTTTTAATGAAACTAATAGATGAGGTTTGAAGAAAAATGATTCATCTTTTATCTTATTAAATTAAAAATAAGGCTCCGCGTATTTTTAAGAGTGATTTGGCTGAAAAATTTTTTTCTATAAAGAATAAATTATTTATTTTTTAAAATTTCTTTAAAAATTTTTGATTATTGAGTGCCATTTTTTCTAAAAATAAATTTGTGTCGCAGGGAATAGAAAGATTTTTTTTTTAAGATATTGTAGAAACTTTTTTGCATCCTATCGTCAGTCAGTATTTTTCATTTGTCCCCTCTCCCCACCAACAGATCTAGAAAAATCCTTCGAAGTTCCAATAAGATCTGGTTAGATCCTCTATAAAACTAAATCCACTATTAATAAGAATTAAGAATCTTAATAAAATTTTTTTTTCATATTGGAAATTTTGAAATAAGGTTATATAATAAAAGTGCGATTGGACTCAAGGACCTCCTGAAGATGGTGTGCTGAGTCCTAACAACCACAATGGGTGACCTATTGTGATATAATATAAAAAAATACGTTTTTTTATTATTAGAAGAGAAATAATAAGAGGCTTAGATTTAAATATAAAAAGTAATTTACTCTAGAAAAATTGACAAAAAATCGAAAAGATGAAAAGTGGTCTATATACGAAAAATTAGACCTAAGATAATGTTGGGTCATTTCAAAACTTTTAAAAGACAATAAAAAGCAAAGACATCAACTATTTCCGGGATCTCGCTCTTTAGTTTATCAAATGTTTGTAATTACAGAAAAAATTTACATAACATCTCTGTTGACAAGTTTATTTATTTATTTATTAGAAAATCTTTAACTATTTAAAATAAAAATTTTTTTTTTTTTATAAATATTTTCGGCATCTGAGGCTATTATTAGACTCCATCCTTATTTATTTATATTAATTAGTAGCTCATATAATATCAATAAATTTTCGCCATGGCGGAGAAGCGAGCCATTGACCTTTGGTATATGAAGCAAGTAAGAATTCTACCTCTGTACCAAGGGACAGAGCTAAAATTTTTTTAAAAATAGGAGTATAGCTGACTATAGAAAGTTTTAATATAGAGTCAAGCAGCTATGATATAATTCTTTATTTAAAGCAGATCAGAGCTGACGAGGGTTTATGTATTCACACTGGCTTGGTTCTAAAGATGGTCTCATAGGGGACCGAAACATGCGTTCTGGCCTGCTTCAAAAAACATTTCTTAGTCTCCTACAATCTAATAAATAGATATAAATAATCTTAGAGTATATTATTTTATAATTTCTAAATGAGAGCAGAGTCGGGAACGAAATATGCGTGCTTATAGTATTTTGGTATATTTTGAATTAAATTCAGCAAATTAAACTTAATAAATCAAAAGAAATTCGATAAAATGAATAAATATCTTTCGGAAGAATCTTATTTTTTTAAATTTCTTATTATATAAACCTCCTTTATTTGACGACGAGATTTAAGATAAATAATCACCATATGGTCCCAGACGCGTCTTTTACTAAATTATTTTTTTATCTCTTTTCAGAGAAATTACGAAAGTCCAAAAGTTTAAACCTTTTAAGGTAAAAAAAAAAAACGTGACGTTGGGAAAGAAGAAGAGACATTATTATTTATTTACTTGAAAAGTTTATATTTTTTTGCCTTCAATACGACCATATATTAATGAATAAAGAATAACTAAACTTTTTTTATCTTTATGTGTGAATATCAGTGTTTTTTTTTTTTTTAACAATTTGGATTTGAAAAAAAAATTCTTAGTTTAACTTATATTATCTTAATAAAATAAATTCTAATCGTAAGTCACATGACGACGGTTGTACAAAAAATTACATTTACAGGTATTCATAAATTATAGTTTGCTAGAAGGTTAAAACACCCATGATATTCAGTCAGTGATTGTTTGATTGTTGAGTTAAATAACTAAACTGCACACACTCGCTTAATAAAAGAGATTACCTATTCCTAATCTAAATTATTCATCCTTTAATCTGGAATGGAATCCGCCCACCCCCACCCCCAACATCCGATGCATTAATTTCTTTTTCAATGTCATAAAGTTCCTTAGTATGTTGAAGCCAGCGATCTAGATCTCTTTTTTTTTTGACATAAACTTATTTTTCTCCAGAATACTATTATTTTATATGTAAACACTTATATTATAATACAAACTTGAACGAGTTTTCTATTTCTTATACCTATCTGTACTTTCTTTATATGTATATATTCTCCCCCCCCCCCCTGATAATCTTAAAAGCCAAAGGGTGTGGGTTCGGATCTAATGAAAATTTATTTATATCAATTGGATACCAAATGATATAAATATAAATATGCCTGGATTCCACTTATCATAATAAATATATTGTGTATCGTTTCAAATCTAACATATATGGTCTCAAGACTAAAAAAAATGTATAATTTTGTACCGTTTACACCCACCAACCGGGATACCCGTTTATATACTCGAGGTGCTTTCGTATCGACAACCACATCCCAGCTGACCTCTGTATGTAGCCATCTAACTCCGTGAGTTAACACGTTCATCTATCTCTAACTCCTTCTCCTGATTTCTAGCTAGCTAACAAATCAAATAATCTATTTCCAAACGCCATTTTCATCCAACTTAATCTACATTGAGATTGAGTAGGGACTATCTCAGTATTGGTGAAGAGAGCATCATTGAAAGGGAATCCTTTACGTCCCTTCCATAGGATGAGTATCACAACAACTCTCTCTCCTTGTAGTGCATACTTGTGAATTGTTTACATTAAATACTTAATGAAAAAATTCCTCATGTCCGGGATGTTATATGTATAATTATATTATCTATTATGTACACAATGAGGGGTTATGCATGTATAAATACTATGTACTTGTAAAAATAAGTAAATCTACTATCATACGCTAGATCTCTTCTTTGGAAAAATTCATTTAATCGCTTAGGATGAAATTCTCAGCATCTATCCATTTTGATGAAATGGGGTCTATTTACTAATCTGTTTGTGGAGAATCGATTGCGCTAGGACTCTGAGTCTTTGGGGAAATATATTTAGGGTGTTTCTGTTTGGCGGTCCCTATTTTTTACTAATGACCCTATCCTTAGGTTTTATGTGTAAATGCAAAGGTCCTAGCTTTGGAAGCTCTCTATTATTGAGTCTTCTTTTCCATTAAATAAACCTAGCGATGCTCGAACTCCAGGTATTAATTATTATAATATACGTAGATTGAAAAAATTGAAGATCTATTTATTGGTTCTCCGGATAAACCATTTC
Source organism: Anisolabis maritima (assembly GCA_010014785.2). Classification (NCBI taxonomy): domain Eukaryota; kingdom Metazoa; phylum Arthropoda; class Insecta; order Dermaptera; family Anisolabididae; genus Anisolabis; species Anisolabis maritima. The sequence continues at coordinate 5,144 of JAAAKE020013563.1, forward strand.
TTTTAAAAATATTGTTAATTTGAATAAATCTCAATCCCAGACCTTGGTTCATAATGTTATGGGCACGACATTCCTTATTTATTGATTAATATTTTTAATTAAGATAAAACAAAAGAAAACTAAAATAACCTTTTTAGAAAAGATTTCTTCTATTCATTTCTTATTTCTTTTTTTCCTTTATTGTTTCTTTACCATTTCATTCCAAAATCAACCTTGAAAAGAAAAATTCTTAAGATTAATCAATGTTTGTATAAAATAAACCACTTTATAAAAGTGGAAATCGCACTGTTTCATTTAATTAATTATTGATAAGCGCCTTTGTAGGTGTTTTACATTTTTAAATTAATTTTTTTTCCCTTGAAGATAATCCTTGATAATATTTTAAACACATTCGAGCGCTTATTAGCTTATCTTTATTGATGCTTGTATCAGTTGATAAGCCGTCTGATTGATTATCAGTTGGCTAAATGCCTTCTTGAGCATCCAGTGGTGTGATGATGTATGTTTTGTGTTGGAGATCATTGCGCTCCTGTATCCAGTATGGGTGAGTACCGGATACCGGGGATTATCCCCCCACTCACCTCTTAATGGTTAATCGGAGTTTTGAAAAAGGATTATTTAATCCCCCAGATTTTCACTGCCCTGGCGAGAATAGGAATTCCTTTGGGTGTTTGTTTCATTTTCATATATAATAAATTTCAGATGTCGAAAGACAATCATTATTTATCAATAAAGGAATATAAATTATCTAAATATATATAAATAACTTTTTAAAATCTTATGCTAATAATAAATTTAAAAATTTCTAAATTGCTTAATCTTCTGAAAGTGAATTTTCAATTATATACCTAGATGGACATAAAATCTTTCTGATTAATTCTTTAGAAAATCAATTTTATTTTTATAAAATTGACTTTCACGTCCATGAGTCAATGGTTTACTTTCCGACGGCGATAAAATTTATTCAAATTATATTATAATATTACCAGATGAATATGGATGGAATCATAATAGCCTCAAATGCCGAAAAAGGCTTAAAAACTTCTATTTTTTTTTTTTTCAACATTTTGGGGTTTGTATTTATTAAGCGTGAGTATGGACATACCGTTGCCCGAATATTCCCAGCGAGGATCTTCCTCCTCCCTCTAAAATGGTCTTGAAGTTAAATTGAAAGTGTAGAAAAGAAAGTTAAAATTCGATGATTTTCTTATTCTCTCCTTTACACAAAACAAAAATGATAAGATTGATTTTAATCAGTTAAAATGCCATGATCAAGTTTACATTATATTTCGAGAATTGTAAAAAATAGGACTGAGCCGAATCGAAATTAATCTAATATATATATTAGACTGGGCCCCCTTTTAAAAAATTTTTCGGTTCCTTTGACGATAACATTTTTTTAATATTCTCTTGGCATGTTAACTTACTAAAACTCTCAAAATTTAATGAGTAAATATTGTTAAATAGAACAAATAAGAAATATCAAATCAGAAAACAAACAAGTCCTTAGAATAAAATGGTATTCATATCCAGTTCAAATAACTGATTTTAACTAAATCAATTTCTAGCTATCCTGGTTAAAAGAAAGTATAAAAATACCTCTATACCTCATTTTATTTTATAATCATTTATGAAAATTTTTTTATAAAATCACATCTAGCATTAAATACTGTAGGTATTTCCTCAGTTTTAACACATAATTTTTTTTTTTTTTAATAGAATTTTTAAAAAGCTGGCGTTAAGTAATAAATGCAAAGACTGTTATTTATATAGAAAAAATATATGTCTTAAATTTGATAGGGTCTTATCTTCGATATAACCAATAAATAAGATATTTTTATTTTGTTTTTGTTTTTCTTTAAATTTTGCATTCCTTCTAAAAGGCATCAAGGGATGCGAGCGAATAATTGTTTAAGGACAGTTGCTTTACATGATATACAAAGGGTGGACAAATATCTCCTCGTGAAATGTATGCTTGAATTGAAATGTTTATTTTAGCAAAATTTGTAGGTGACACTGTCATATTTGCCAGCTGCACAACAACCTCTGCAATATTGTAATACCATCCGTCATGGTGTTTTTTGTTGGGCATTCCTACCTCTTAAAGATGTATCTGTTTCATTCTCTTTTTTTTAATTAAGTACATTAAAAATTAATATTTTTTTATAAAACTCTGAAAGATATTATAAATGAGCTCAATCCTATTATTCGGCTTTTCGTCCCTCACCTTTTATTATTTACACTTATCTGAGGATTTTCTCCAAGGGCTCTCTTATCTAATGGCTCTAAAGGTCAAAATGGATATTTTCTCCTCGCTTCGAATATTAATATAAAAAACTCATAAATTAGAAATGGAAAACATGTTTTATAAATTTTTTTTATGAAAATGGTCAATATTTACTAAGATAAGTTTTAAACATCATTTTCTAATAGAAAGAGCGTTTTATTTTTTTCCTTTATAAATAAATACATCGAGTCATTTTTTTATTTTTATAAAACAGCCGATGGCAAAAAATGATTAACTTTGATCAACAAATTATTATTATATTAAATATGGCAGGGTTAAAATTTAATTAAAAAATAAAAATAAAATATGTTTTTGATGATGATATAATAATAAGCCTTAGTGAAAATAAAACAAAATGTCTTATGACATTCTGTTGGATGCTGATAGGGGGCATATAACATATTAATTATCAAAAACAATAGTGAAAGAGATTGAACACGAGATGTGTATGCCAACAAGAGTAGAACAGACAAGAGGCAATGCGTTCTGTTCTTGACCCTTTTAGGAGGTGTGCACTCAATGAGTTACAAAATTTCCTGAATGAACGTGTTGTGGTGTGCGCTCTGTTCAGCAACACTCGAATTTAAATTTCATTATCAGGACAGGAAACGAACCACTGACCCTTTGGTAGGTGGTGAGACCTTTACCTTTGCATCAAGGGACAGGACCTCTCGAATTTTGATATCTGAAACTTTATTAATTATAATATATTTTTGGGGGTATATATTATCATATAATCATGAAATTTTATTTTTGTTTTATTTGAAATTTATTTGATCTCCCTCTATATAAAAGGAAGGCACATCTTTTCTAAAATCATTTTTACTTTCTCTTATTAAAAATGAATTCTAAGTAACTTGTTCTGTGTTTTATAAATCATTCATTCTTACCTAGTCAATTGATTGATCATTTGAATTTTTCACTTTTTAAGTATCTATATTTTTTAATTCCCATTGCATTTTACTTCTCACAAAGTCATAGTAGGTACAGATCCTCTCCTTATCACCTCGTACCACTTTTTTTTTTTTTTTTTCAAACAAAGTCACGATTAATAATAATTTGCAATTTAGATGTGGATCGACGATAAGAGAGATGTTCTCGTGACTTGTGATCTTTTCTTTCACGTTTTCTGCAGTTTTTTTTCCTCCATTTTTCCTCTCTATTAAAGAATTTGTTGAACTTTTAGCCATTTTTTAATCAGCCATTCTCTCTTAAGTATATTAGATTATTTTTAAATTACTGACTATTATCCTTCATTAAATGAATTTTTTTCACTCCCTAAATATAAATATATAATAAAGTGGATATTTCTGGTTGAAATTTGCAGATGCAATTTTATATAATTGAGGTCTTTTCTTTTTTTTTTCATATATATATATATAAATTATTATTATTTTTAAATAGCATCTTTTTCTAAAAGCTTTTGTAATTTTGGTCCGGAGGGAGAGGAGATAATTACCTCCATAAATTTCCGCAAAGAAATATTTAATATTAAGGAATATCATTAACCTTGGACCATTGGGAGATTTAAACTCAGAGTTTAATAACTAAAAAGAAAAATTTTAAATTAAAAAGTTTAATTATTCTTTTAACAAAATAAGTTGATATTAGAAAAAATTTTTTTCAACTGAGCATCCCTCTATTAATGCGGTAAATGTTTTGATTAATGCGGTTTTAAAATCGCTACGTAATTATATATTACGGATATATTATATATTTCAGAAGTTTTTTTTTTTTAAATTTTGTCATTTTCGGCTTTTGAGGCCATTTTGACTTTAATTATACATTTATATATTGAAGAAAATTAGTACCGATGGCTTCCGGTGGACGTTCAACACTCTTGTTTTTCGGAGGCCACCTATCCGAGGTTCAGCAGTGCTTAGCTTTGCTTATTTACAATGATCTCGATGGCAGTTACTCTTCTCTCCGACCAGGCCCGCCGGCTCACCTATAACTTATATAAACACAGAAACAGTAAATAAATAAAGGATGTTTTTTCTATATATGCATATGCACTTGCAAAAATTTTAGAATGTATGCATGCATATCTTCCAACTTGGCGGAGTGCAACTGATAGGGCCAAAAGTGAGATACAAAAGAGTAAGGGACTAGTTAATTTTAATTTTTAACAGTCTCCATGGGAAGACAATTTTTTTCTTGGATTTTTTTTTTTCAAAAGAAGACTTTTTTAAAGAGTAAAAAAGACACCCCATTTATAAATATGAGCTAGCCCTAAGTCCACGATTAAGGGAGACGCACGCTCGCCTTTTTTGTCCTTCATTCAAAACGTGACATGAAATTTAAAAATATATTTGAAAAAAACCTTTTCATATTCACTGATGTTCAACAAGTACTATTCATAACAAATTATATTCTTGTTAATCTCTAAAGTAAATTGAATGTGAGCCATAATTTATGACCATAGTTTTTCTTATAACAAAAATTATTTATTTATTTGAGGTGAAAACAAATATTATTCTATATAATTTTAATAAATAAATATATCGTAAGGAAAGTTTAGTGATTTGAAAAAAATTTGAATTCCCAAAAAATATCTTTTTTTTTTAAATATTCTAAGCGTGTTTACTTATTTCTTTGTGCCCTTTAAAGTCAAAAAAGGTGAATCTTGGCATAATTAAATTATTCTACTAATAGTTTAAATTAATATTCATTCATTTAGTGGTGGGGAAGGGGAAAAAAGGGAGTTTAGAAAAATAAATTTTAAATAAAATGATAATTTACTTCGATACATTGAATGTTCATATGAATCAAAAATAGATCTGAAAAATTATCTAATAAATTTTAAGTGAAGATCCAGATGACCAAATTTTTTGAAATTTGGTCGCAATAATTAATTGGACAACTTTTGATCATTAATAATGGAGACTCAGTTTCGGGTCTATGTTGGACAAATATTTTGCTCCTGTCCATTGGAGAAGAGGTAGATGATCTGAGGATCATTAGTTCGCTCTCCATCCAAAGCGAACAATTTATTTAAATTATATTGGCTACCAATTGGTTAAATAAATATGGACCGAACCTTTGATCCTATAATTATATACCATTTATCTTATATGGCTTTAGATGTCGAAAAGAAAAAAATAATTAAACTAACAAAAAGGACATTTTGCAATTTTTTATATAAATGAAATTAAAAAAATAAAAATAAATAATTTTTTTTTTAGTCTTTGTCGCCATCTGAGGTCATTTAGACTTCTTCTATATTTATTTAAATTCATTTTTAGCCAATATAATTTAAATAAATTTTATCCTCCTGGACAGAAATGGAACTATTTACCC
>JAAAKE020013574.1:0-10729 GCA_010014785.2 Anisolabis maritima
GTGTTTGATTGGACCTAGCCACCGAGGACTTGTGCCTCTAAGCAGGTCTTAAATAAATTTATTTATTATTTATTTATGTAAGAACATTAGATAACAAAGGAGGGGAGAGGGTTCAAGGGACTTTAGTCTTTCTCTGGTTTGATAGAGGATCTGTCAAAGGTTAGTATTATATAAAAGACTCAATCAAATACATCTCTGAGGTAACCTCAGTACCATCTATGGACCGAAACATCAATAGATAGACTGTTTGAATAAAAATATCCATAGTATATAGTTTAATCCTTCTTTATGTAAGTAAATGTAAGTTTGTTTTTAAGACTAGAGAAGTTGAACTTTTATGCCTATGTTAGACAACGTTTTGTCAACTTTGATGGGATCTCAACTAAATAAAAAAAAAATGGGCACCTGCATATCACCACTACTTAACTATCCCTACTCGCTGTCAATTACATCATTTGTCCATAGCTCTTTAATAGTTATAATAAAAATACATCTAGAAAGGGGTCTTACATTTGAAATGCTCTCGTTATCAGTGAAACAAAAATTATTTTATGGAAAAGATATGCTGGAGCAACCAAAGGGAGAAAACCAAAAATAACTTTTTCGTATTGTATCGACGTTTCGAGCACAGGCCCTGCTCATCATCAGGACACTATAGGTCAGAACGTTGGTGATTGTGCAGATTTGTATGATATCATATTGTAGATATAAAAAATCTCAATAGTGTTAGATAATGAATAAAGACAAAACAATATATGTGCATTGATTCAAAGCTCAAAGTGGAATGACATTTTCAGATTTGAATCAAGCACATATATTGTTTTGTCTTTATTCATTATCTAAGACTATCGAGATTTTTTATGTGTACAATATGATATCATACAAATCTGCACATTGATAGAAGTTCTGACAGATAATGTGCTGATGATGAGCACGGCCTGTGCTCGAAAGGTCAATACAATATGAAAAAGTTATTATTGGTTTTCTCCCTTTGGTTGCTCAAGCATTCCTTTTCTAATCCACTTACAGCCATCGCTTTACTAAAAAAGTAAATATTATGTTTGTGAACGAAAAATTTTTACTTTATTTACAATAATTCATTATAATAAAAATCTGCTAAACGCAAATCACTCAGATTTCTTTCCTAAGAGAAAGTTGTGTGATGCGCGATTTGCAATTTATGTTTGCTCAATTTTAGCCAAATAGTTTTTATATAATATCTTATTTTAGTTATTTTGATGCCTTTTTTTTAAAAAATAAATTTGAACTTATAGACGGAAAAATTTACTACGCAGGGAAAGATAGTTAATGCAAATTTATACTCGCATGTATTTACTCTTCACTACAATTATTTCTGTCTTGAGCTACTTTTTTTTTTGGGGGGGGGGGGAATAAGGAAACATAAGGTCCAATGGACCTATAATGACTAGTAGTCACATGCAACCAGGAAGAACTGGAGAAGGGGAGAGTGGTGATTTTAAAAGGTGCTTGTTGAGGTGGTTTTGAAAGTTTGGAGATAATAGGTTTTCTGGAAGATAGTAGCAGGGAGGTTATTCCAATCACGAGAGGTCATGAGGATAAAAGAAGACTGGAATTGACTAGTTCTACTAATCACGACTTTAACCACATTGGGATGTTGGGATGATGATTCCCTTGTATTGCGAACGAATGTCACTTTGGGAGGAATGATGGACTTTAATCCAACAGAACATCAACCATGATAATACCTGTAAAAAAGTGTCAATACAGAAGCTTTTTCTGTGGTTGAGTGACTGCAAGGAGGCAGTTAGAGAATCGTCTCCGATCAGTCTCAATGCACGCCTTTAAATCGGATCAAGAGAAGAAAGAGGCTGCTTAGAAGTCCATCTCCATAGGGGTGACCCATACTCAAGATACGGACAAATCTGAGCCTTGTATTGGATTAGAAATTGGTGAGGGGAGAAATAATGCTTGGATCTGAAGAGGAAACCAAGCTTCCTAGTAGCATATTTGGCGATCGCAGAAATATGTTCATTCCAGGAAAGATCCGAAGAAATCGTCACACACAGAACAGAAAGAGAATTTCTGAATTCGAGATTATTATGGCTGTAAGTGACGGATGGGCATGTCAAATCTTTCAGTTTGGAAATTAGGCAACATTGTGTTTTCTTAGAGTTAAAATTGACGTGGTTACGGGATCCCCTACTACTGCGCATTCATCCTTGAAAAGGATTGTTCCGTCGTTAAGAAATCTGTAAATTTTACAACACACTTAATTCGAATAAATTCAATCAGCTTAAATATTTTGCTCGAAAAATGTTGGTTATTTTTGGATCAATCTACATGAACAAACATTTTCTATCATGAGTCTCAATAAAAACTTTTTACGATCAAGCATAATACGTAGATGAACAGGCCGTTTTAAGAATCTCAACAACAAAATTAACGTCGGATATTAAAAAAATTGTGAAAGATGTAAAACAATTATATTCATCTCATTAAATTTTTGGTTGTTAAAGAATCATTTATTTTTTATTTTATAGTTCATTAATAATAAATAATGCACATCAATTGTGTTTTACTTGCGGCTCGCCGTTCCTTTTGAATTTCTTTAGCTAGCCTTTAGCTAAAAAGTTTGCCCAGGTCTGATTTAGAGACTAGTAGTGAACTAAATTTAAAGAGTTGAAGCATTTTAGGTCAATAAATAATAAATTAGAAAAATTTTTGATAGATCATAAAAATATTTTTGAAGGAATGGGTAAATTTAAAAACAATCTTAAAATCGAATTAATAGACGATCCCCCATCACTAGAGTCAAGTCATCAAGGTCGTCAAGAAGGGTACCATTGTCAATAAAAGTTATACTTAAAAATAAAGGTCAGTTGGAAAATAATAAAATAATTGAAAAAGTTAACAGTCCATCAGATTGGGTCAGCAACCTCGTTCGAATAAATTCAATCAGCTTAAAAATTTTGTTATTAATTTTCGTAGTTGTATAAATACCTGATAAATCTCTTAAAATATGTCTAGATCCTTAAGTGTGAAATAAATGTTTAAAAAGACAACATCTACTAATCCCAACTACATATGAAATTTTTCTAAATTAGCTTACAAAAAAAATATTCACTGTGTTAGATGTAAAAGATGCCTTTTATCGTCCCCTTTGACGAAAAATCAAGTCAATTATGTATTTTTAGTATACCCTTTAGCTATTATAATTTCTTAAGACTTCTCTTTGGGATAAATATTGCTCCTGAATATTTTCAGGAAGAAAAACCAAAAAAATTTTGGAGGGAGTAATAGTATATTTTAATGATCTTTTAATTGGTGATGAGGACGAAAAGGAACATGATGAAATCCCGAAAAAAGTAATAAAAAAGGCTAGAGAATTAAATATTAAATTCAATATAAATAAAGTACAATACAAAGTGAAAAAAGTGAAATTTATAGGACATTGATTCAGTTAGGAATGGGTAAAGTGACAGAATTAGATGTTCAAAAAAACAAAAAAGAATTGCGGCGAATTTTAGGATTAGTCAACTTTTTAGAAATTTCATACCAAATCTATCGGAATTAACTTCAAACATAAGAGAATTTATAAAAGAAAGAAATTAATTTATTTGGACTTCACATATATCGAGATGTCTTGTGATTGTTCCTCTTCACTTAATACCAACTTAATAAATTTTATGTATATATTTTAAAAATTATTTTATTCTAGGTATCATCAACAGTATAATTCAAGGAATAATAAATTTGATAAAATTTTACTTCTTCAAAAACAGTATGAAAATAGAGAATCAAGAGTTATTAATCTAAACAGCGACATTAAACTCTCCATGTCTTATCTCTACTCGAATTTTATCCATTTAAGAATGATGCTCAATTCAATTCATTCTTCTTAAACAAAATAATTAATTATAATGAAATTTTGGGTAAAATATGTAAAATCATTCCTAATATATATAAAAGAAATTTTATACTTATTAGAAAAATATATTATTTTACTTATCATCAAAAGAAATTTATTATCCTATGGTCCGTTTTATCCCTCTTCTGACTGTCACAGAACAATCACAAAGAAATAGCGGCATGTACAATGGCTAGGTTTTAGTATATGCTTTGGCCAAGCAGCTCAAATTACCTACAAGGCATTGATTTATTATGAAGGAGCACTCTAGAGGTACTCGGAATTAACAGATAGAGGAACCACATTCATTCCGAGCTACGAAATTGAGGTCATTTTTCCAATTACATTACTAAGTACAATATTAACCCTTGCTCACACCGAGCCAATGAGAAAGGCAATTGCGCGCAAGAGAAATTGAGATCATGATCAACTTAGTCCTATATAAACTCCCTATATTATAGCTTTTCAGTTATGTAATCTCAAGCGTCCCGAGTATCTCTTATTTTAAGAGCACGCTAGAGCATTTCTTTTACCGTTAGAAATTGTCACAAAGAATATTGATAGAGCTACTCCACTTGCTCCCATCGCTGAGGTTGAGTAAGTAAGAGTAAAAAATTAAATGGCGCAAATTTTAAACATTGAAATAGTATATTTTATTTGATTTTTTTTATCTTTAGAAAGATATGAATTCGGAAACGATCAGTGCCAATATTAAAATAAATGTTTGTGTATAATAATTAAGACAATAGTGAAGACACCTACCATGTGCTGATGACAAGGGGTATCTTTGAGTAATAATATCTCCCTCACGATGTGGTTATTCGTCTGCGTGTTTCCTCTTTTTTTTTTTTGTTAATCCTGGTTGTTGGTCAGAGACCATCCCGCCATAAATGTGTTTCTTCTTCGGTTAATAGTGGACTGTATTTCAATAGGACGCTAATTTACCGATTCTTGGTTTATTGAAGGGAGTTGGGGGTCACGCACTAATATGTATAAGTTAAGAGTGTACTTTAAGGGAGGTTTTTTCTCTTCAGACGATGTTGGCTCCCTATGGCCAAAGGCCTAAGGAGTGGGGGGTAAGATGCCTTCACTTGTCAATACCATACATATCCCCGACCTTGCGACCAGCAATTAAAATAGATTATTGACCAATAAAAAAAAAATTATATATATAGTATAATTTATATATATATATATATATATATATATATATATATATGTGTGTGTGTATTTGAATAAATATCTTAAAGGGGTGTTGAAGGCTAGAGAACGAATAAATAGAGAGAGATAGAGAGAGAGAGAGAGGATGTATTGGAGTGAGTTAAGTAAAGAGAGAGGAGAGGTTGAGATATGAATTTAATCGAGGTTAGGGTGAATAAATAATAACAGGTGTAAAGATGAGAGAAAATTCAAACAAGAAACAATTAAAGGATAGGTGATAAAATGAAGCGTTGGGATAATAATTATTTAATTTTTGGTGAGAGACACTAGTTTAACGACAGGTCGCTGACAAATGTCCTTTTGAGTTTTAAGAGTTACAACTCAACCATTGTTGTGGGAGGATGAGAGCAGTACACGCCGCATAAGCCTTTTTGCTAGCATCTGCGAAACCTATTATTTGAGTGTACAGGATCTAAGCATGTAATCAATCGAGGAGTTTTAAATTTCGTTAATTTGGGAAGTTGATTGATCATAAGGATCCACTTAATTTGAATATCGGAGGGCAAAGGATCATGCCAATTAATATTTAATTTCCATAAGTCTTGAATTAAATATTTTATGTGGAAAGAGACCGGGCAAGATATTCCTAAAGGATCGAATATTTTTGCATATATGGAAAGCATATTTCGTTTCGAGTGGAGACCGTTATGTAAAACATTATTTAAGGATATGTCAGAAGGGGATGATTTATATGAAGCATTGAAAACAACTCGAAGTTCGTAGAAGACGAAAGGGGACGTAAAACTGTATTGTGAGGAAAGAACAAGCGGTTTTGACTATTTATGGTTTTCAAGAGTGTCATGTGTTTTAATGAATGGTATTCATTATCATATCATAAAGTCAAAATACCCATTTTTTAATTGAGGTTATTTGTTAATTTTCTTTAAAAGGGAGTTAAATAGAAGTGAGGCTTTTATTTTATTCAGAGTCGCACAAAAATTTTCTGAAATTGGTTCTTTTATTAAGAGTGGGACAATATATCGACCTTCAGTGTTTCTTTTGTGCAAGTTTTGAAAAAGGACTTCGCTTTCTATTTCATTATGGGTACCCGTAATGAGTTCATTGCTTTGTAACGGTACTTCCTCAATTTTCCAGAAATTTTGAAGATCAAATGATAAGGAGTTTATAGAGACATTATTGCAGATTACTTTATTAATTTTTTTGAGAGAGTTCGATTCCGAAAAAATGCCAATTATACAATATCCGTAGATTGGCAGATATTGCATTTTATTAATTTGGGGGAGGTCGTCATTATATCGGGACATTTCATAATATTTCTTTGTGGACGAGTCTAAATTTCTATATGTAATATGGAAAAAGGATAAATTTCTCTAAATTTTGAATTTTTACTTGAGATAGGCCGAATAATTTTCATGGATGAGATCGATATAATTTTGCAATTGGGAAAAGTTATTAGATTGAATTGGTTTTGCTTCGAGAATTTTATTTAAATAGGAAGTAGCTAATAGTCGTTTGTCTTTGTATTTATTGAATAACTTATTAACTACCATTTGGTAATTTTCTGCCAATAACGGAATATCTTTGATAAATGTTTGAACTGAACCGGTCAAGGAGGATGAGATAGTGGAACTTAGTATAATCTGAAAGATGTGTGTTTTCCTGAATTAAAGTTTTAAATTGTTAGAAATATTCTGGCCAGCTGGCTAAATCGCCATTAAATTGTTTTAGAGTTATTTTTGGAAGAAACGGGGCAGCAGTTAACTGATGGCTGCATGTGGGATTAATTTGTATAACTTGGAAAATTGTATTAGATTGTAACCATAATTTTAATGTACCCCACATCAAATCAATTCTTTTTATCTGCACTTTTGACTCAATATAAATTTTATTTGTAGGATCGGTCACAAGAATATTTCTAATTTGATCGTGAGATTCGATTCGTTATATATTTTATATTTTTAATTCATCAAACTTTTTTACAAGTCTTTCGTAACCTTTTATTTTTTTGGGCCCCATCATATTTAATTTAATTTGACTTTCTAAGGCAGATGTGGGCAACTACAGCTCGCCACCAGATTTCATGCGACTCGCGAGATTATTTAGAAATATTCTGTTCGTTTTTTTTTTGTCAACTTACATTAATGAACAAGCGTTTTCATATATGAACTTGAATAAATCGAAATTCAGATCTCAACTAACAGACGCAAATCTAGAGTTTGTATTACGCATTACGACAAGCAATAATGATTCCTGATTACAACTCTAGTGAAAAACTGTGCACAATTGCACTTATCTCATTGAGTGACATTGTTAAGGCCGTTGATTGTTAGTTTCATTAATAAATTGTGCTTGCCGAGTCTTAATTCAAAACATTTTGACATTTTGTATGTGCGGTCCTCCTGACTTAGAATCAGCGTTCATGAGGCCCTTTAATAAAAAAGTTTGCCCACCTCCTAAGGAATAATATAGAAACGCTAATGGAAATAAATAAAACTCCCAAAATGTGAGACGTTTCGGCTTTAATTAGATAATGCCATCACCAGTCACTAGAGCTAACCGGCCTTTTCACATATCTCAGATCTGCGTACAGCCACTTATCTCGTGAAGATTTTTTTTTATCCTTATGGCAAATTATTCTCCTTATTAGTTCATTAAGAGAGAATTAAAAAAATAAAAAAAATTGTAGCGTCACAAAAAATTAAACTTTTATATTAATCTATTAGTGAAAAGAAAAATCAAAATTCTTTATATTGCAAAATATTTTGTGTTTTTGTACTTTTAAAAATTAACATTTGGAACAGCCATTCAAAAAAGTCTGGATTCATTCGAAAATATGTGTAAAACTGTATGTCATTCGTTTTTGGAACAATCTCATCCCAAAAGCCGCATATTTTATCATCAGAATATATATTATTATCATCATCGCTATCGCTTTTATAGAAAAACAATACTTTCTCACTATATATTTCATATATAGGTAAGAGAAAGTAATAAATCCTTAGTTATGGCTACAGTAAAGCTGTTCTTTTGATTCATAGCTTGTGTTTATGTGAGTCTGTCATGTAAAGTGTATTTTTAGATTAGGAATTTTACTCCATGTGGTCTTAAATCATTTGAATGACAGCTTACCTGATAGGGCACAAACATGTATAAAAATGTTACAATTTATATTCCATCTTCAACTAACATTTAAAAAAATGCGCGGGAGAATATAAAATTAACTCCCCCCTCTTATTACATTATTATATTACTATAATTTTTAATTTTATTTTATAAATAAAACAGATAATCAAAGGATATAATCAAATAAAAAATAAAAGGTAAAAAAAAATTATAATTATTTTCTTTAGTTACATTACAATACAAGTAATATACAATAGAAAAAAAATTTTTAGTCTTAATCATTATCCTTATAATGTCGACATATTAATCAAATTTAAGTGAGAACTGAGGTCTTCTCACAGATTCTCATTGCTTTATTTTTAAAAATATTTTATAATCTATATACATTGGTTTTTATTATTGTACATTATATTATATTATTATCATCATCGCCACAATATTACATCTCCAAAATATTATTTTATTAAATCTGCCATGATAAGAGAACAAAATTCAATGACAAATATCGCCCCAGCGGATTGGAGGTCTTCCCATTGGTCTTTTGATATTTAGTGGTATACACTTTTATAGTCCTCTACTCCATCTATCATCGTCCCTCGTTCCTAGGAAGCCTATCCAGTTGTGTTTACACTCGTTTACATGTAGGAGTATATTTTTAACCTTTGACATTTTTCGCCTGTCGTTGTTGTGGAAATCCTGCTGTCTTTGGCTCCTAACTGTGATGCCCCCTAGCCTTCTCTCTAGTGTTGCTTTGATGGTTTTTATTTTATTTTCTTGGCCCTTAGTTAAGGCCCAAGTCTCGCACACGTAGATGAGTGGAGGACAGTGGAGTCAAAAGATGCTCTCAGACTTGCATCTCTTGTCTCTTCTATTACTGGTCTTATTGTTCCAAAACGCAGCTCAGCCAGCTTTTCTTCGCCTTAGGAGCTCCGGCGTAAAATAGTTATAAGTAAAAAAGTAGTCTGCCTGGTGTTGACAAACTCTTGGACGTCTTCGATGGGATGATTTTCAAAAAGGATGGGATTATTTGTTGTGAAGCTATTTCGCATTGTTTTGTCGATTTTGATAACGAGGCCCACTCTTTCGCCTTACACCTCAGCTCTTCAAACATTGAGGTGGCTTCGCCCGGTGTGCTCGTGATGAGAACAATATCATCGGCAAACATTAAGGTAGGATTTTACATAAGCGGTCGACGGCCATGGTCTCACCGCATAATTATGTCATCTCTAATCACCGCGACCATTTAGGGTATTTCGCTTTGGTGGCCAAATTTGGGCGCCAATTTAAATGACAAAAAAAAAATTATTAAACATGTTTGCCAAATGAGATAATCTCACTTATAGTAAATATTGTTAATTGCTTATCTATTTTTATAATAAATAAATAAAAAATAATATAGAATAAAATTAACATATAATAAGCCAAGAAATGTGGGTTCGGATCCTAGGCAGTCCGATGAGAATTTATTTATATCACTTGGATACCATTTGTATAAATAAATATGACTGGATAATTGTATCGTAATATTCTATATAATATATTGTTTAAAATCTATACGGACCTAGATTCTGAAAAGACTAAAAAAATGAATAAAATATAAAAACTAGAGGATACCTAAAAAAAATATTACATCACCCCACTCTTGTAATGGGCCGATGTTTAACAAAAATAGCTGGGATTTTTTGTGCAATTTACCTCCATAACTTTCGGTTGGACAGGTTAAAAATAAAAATATAACAAATGGAGAAATAAAACAAAAGGGCATGAGATAGATCAATTAAATTCCTTTTATGGTACATTTTTTGAACTGAAAGACTTTTGTCTCATTTTCATTATATGCCCAGTAGATTAGAATTTTTATTAGAAAGAGAGTAAAGCAATAGGACCAGCCGAGTTTGCTTACCTGTTCATTTCATCTTCCATTTTTTTGAGTTTATCATCAGCTGGAGTAACTGCCATTCTTAATCAATTTATTGTTCAATTCTTTTCTTTTCTCTTATTATATTCAATTTACTTCTTACTTTTTAAATAAAAAACTTTTGTCTTTATCTATTTTTTATTATTATTAAATATAAATATCAAATTTATACAACACCAAAAAAATTATTGTTCTAGAGATTAATCAAATATGTTAAAATGAGAAAATAAATACATTATATAATAAAAGAAAAAATTTCATTTATAGATAAAAAGATATACAAATTTTGTGTTGAGGAATGAAGCCTTATTCATAGATAATATAGATATGAAATATGAATATAGGTGTATAATACGCACTTATGTTTTTTCTACTGAATAGGCAAATAAAATTTATATATATTATACATATATAAATGTTATTATAAAAAGCAAAAGATAATATTCCTTTTTTAACATTGGATTCTTTGGTTAACAAAAATAAAAATACATCTATATTAATATTTCTGGAAATTGTACATTTCAAATGAATTGCGTATTATACATGGGTGCGTACTATAAGCGAGATTTTATATCAAATTTTTAAATCGTGTGCCAACAACGCTACGAGCGCTCAAG
>JAAAKE020013585.1:0-10728 GCA_010014785.2 Anisolabis maritima
TTTTATTTTTTTTTTTGAACCAAAATTTGTTTATTTAAAAATTTTATTTAAACGTTTTTTTTTTTTTTTTTTTTTTTTTTTTTTTTTTTTTTTATAATAAATTCTATTTTAAATTTCAAATAAATTTTATTTTTTATTTACATATTTTTATAGAATTCCTTAGTCATTCTTTTATTTAATCTTATTCAAAATTTTATTTTAATTTTTTATTATTTTTTTTTTTTGAAATTTAAAATTTCACATTGCAACACAATGAACATTTTTTTATTTTTATTATATAAATATTTATTTATATAGAGGAGTTCATCACTCGCTTTATTTAATCAACTAATTTCGTTTGCAATTGCTAGAGAAACAACTACAAACTATGATGGATTTACCACCATTCTTGATAGTTGGCACAATGCAATCCCACACATCTTTTCTTCAGCGCTTCGACGAACATAAAGACAACCAAAGAGGTCAAACTTAGACTAGTCTGTACATTTTTAAGTCTTCCTCTGCCACTTCACGATGGTTTAAGGTCTACTCTAGGCATTTATTTTTATTTTGTAGACCTAGTAGCGGCTTTCGAACTGCTACATGTCCTATTCAGTTAGCACTTCTTAAACGTTATTTCATTGTATTCAAAGTAACAGGTTTTGTTCTAGTTTCATTTAATTTCGCACGTATTTCTGGAGCAGTTAAACATCTATTTCGCTTACTGGTGACCTTCTCTCTTAGTTGTGACTGGGTCTTTATGATTGTAAACTGCCAGTCTCCTTAAAGCGATCTATGATCTGATGCATAGAAGGCTTGGATAATCTCTTCTGAGATGCTGAAGTGAGCTCTGTTTTTCCTCCTTCATATAATGTGATAATGGCCGAACGTTCTCAATACTAATTTCACGTGTTTTTCTCAATTTAGCAACACTTCGAAATAAGAATGAACTGGGTTTATTCCCCAAAAGAGTATTTATATCAAATTAATATTTATGAAAAATAAACAAATACGCGGAGTGTCTTTAGTTGAGCACGATAACAGTGGTACCAATGTAGAAAAACAAAAGATACACCAATATAACAAGAAGCGACAATTATGACTATTTTCATGAAATGTGCCGTCGTATTTTGTAGATAAATAAAATAATAGGAGGGACACTTGCAACTCTAAATAAACAAAAGAGAGTGCAGTTGTTCGATGAAAACAAGAACTTTAATCAAAACCTATTCAATTAGTGAAAACAATGCATTTTTTATATTTTGTTTGCTAGTCTTAAACTTTAGGCCTGTGTAGCTCTTATATTGGAAACTTGGTTCAGGAGTACCTTTAATTACAATTTCCCTGGATACAATTTAGGCAGGAAAGAGAAATTGGGTAGCAAAGAAGGTGTCTCGATCCTAATCAAGAAAGGGAATATAGGGAAATGAATTATAGTAATATTAATTTCGAGGTTTGTGCTGTCATTATTTAAGAGTCTGTTTAAATTTTGTTTCCATTTACGCCTCTCCTCAAACAATTGTCGAGGACGTGAATTGGAACGTTCTTAGGCGTCAGATCTCTTCAAGTACTGTTACTATAGGAAATTTCAACAGCGGGGGGAGAAGTGAAAATCTGGCTGCAGCTAATTGAAAAAAAAATATAGATGGGACTGCTTCGTAATATTGAATAATGAGACTTCTACTATGCTTCTTAGAGTTAATAGGACCTCTTCTCCAATATATGTTTCCCTATGCACTCTGGACATAGCACCTATGATCGAATGAGAAGTGAATGACGATCCTTGAGGATCTGACCACTTTCCTATGAAAATGAACCCTTTGTAATAACAGACTTCATAAGATAAATCTTGATAGAGTTGATTGCAAGAATATAAACTCCTTTTGTCTTAGAATTTAGAAAGTGTAGATTTTGAACCTTGAGAGGAACTTCTTTGGACCTATGCATGATTCCTAGACACTATTAATAAGACTATTAGGGAATCATTGATGTGTGATCCCAATGCGTATTTTAATTTTCATAGACTTTTCCCGTTCTTTTGGGATAGTGACTGCACAATTTTGGTCAATAAAAAAAGGCTATATTTAAAAAATATGCTAAGCATGTCTCATGAAAATTTTTTAGATTACAAAAAGAGTGGTGCTGAAGTTAAAGGGTAATTAAAGTACAAAAAAAAAAAAAGAAAAAGAAGAAAAAGTTTTGTTCTATCATCTCTAGCACCATCTTTTTTTTTATATCGAACATGTCTTTAAGAATATCTCACTTCCTAGTAAACCTCCCCAACATACATTCATCAACAACGAAACCGATCTTCAAGCAAGCCAACTGGGACAAATTAGCGAAATTATCTCCCAAGACTTGCCTTGGCGCTAGAGACCCCGAGCCAAATCGATGAGGCCGCCCTCCACCTTGAGGAATTCATCTCGACGGCGACTACAAGGACTCGCATTCCAACTGGACAAAAGACGCACAACGCCGCCGCTCATATCCGTGCACTGGCACAGGAGAGAAACCAAGCTCTAAAGCGCTGGCAGAGGAAATGTGATCCCCACGACAAACAGGGGTGAAACAAACTTACCCGCGAGGTCCGCACACAAATCGCGGCACCGAATTCAGAAGAAGGCTCAATATGGCAGCAAGCCAAGAGATCCCGTAGCCGATCACTCCACGGCTCCCTAATAACCAACACAGGCCTGACCCTAGGAGGCGAAGGCTGAAACCTTCGAGGACCAATTCGAGGAATAGATGACAAACAACACCAACCATGTCATCAGCGAGGCAGAAATGACGGGAAAGCAATACAAAATGCCAAAGGTCTCGACATGACTGTCCATGCCATCAAGCCATCGAAAGTGAAAGCCGCCATTAAGAGAATGAGGAAAAAGAAGGCGTCAGGAAAAGACGGCATCACCACAACAGCGTAAAAATTGGCTGGCAAAGATGTTCTCTTTCTCACAAGGCTCATTCAGGCAGTATTGCTCCTAGGCCACTTCCCCTCTCGATAGAAGACAGCAGACATCGTCGCCATCTCCAAGCCGGGAAAGAACTCGAAACTCCTCTCTTCATACCGGTCCGTCGGCCTGCTCTCATCAGTTGACAAAATAGCAGAATCATTCATTTTTGAATGGCTCCATCACGAAATTGAGAAATTAAACATTCTACCATCTGATTCAGAAGAGGCATCTCCGCAAAACAGCAACTGGCACAGGTCCTCGACCATATCCAAGCAAAAGTTAACGCCGGGTATAGACTCGTAATGCTGGACCTGGTCAAAGCCTTCAACCATGTATTGCGGACTCTGTTACAAGTTAGTAGAGCAAGGAGTCAACCGCCGTCTTCTTAAAGTGATCGCCAATTACCTGGAGGGTCAACACTTCCAAGTAAGCGTGGGGTTTTCGAGATCATCTTCTCTTATTTCTAGGCCTATGCGCGCTGGAGGCCCCCAAGGTTCCAAAATCTCCCCGCACCTTTTCAGCTACTTTGTCGCCGACATCCCCACTAAGGAGGGAGTCTTCCTGGCCCAGGCGGACGACACAGCCTTTATCGCATTCAAGGGTGACCCCAGACGCACAATGAAGCTCTTCAACGACCATCTGCACTCTACGAGTGAGTTCTTAAAAAAATGGCGCCTCCACCTAAATGCGAACAAGACAGAGGTCATCTGGTTCCTAACCAAAAAAAAGAACAAGAATCATCGTCTGATAGTCGACATGGAGTTTCGATGGTTCCCCAACGCCCGCTACAAGAGAGAGAGTATGGCCTTACAGCCCTCACAGGACTGAGTATGAGATAATAGATTTATGTGGAAAAGTCTTCGAGATCGACAAGCACATAAAGGCTTTTATTTTGCCTGAATCTGCCCTTTTCCCAAGAATAACTATTTCACACAGCCACGAAATCTCTTCTATTTGACTTATCTCTACAAGGTATATCATAACACATCACTCAATTAAGTCCCGAGGCTACATAAAGATGGCGTCTCTAATGAAAAATCCATGTGATAGAAAATACCAATCTTCAAAAGATATTTCATGACAATCCGACCATTAGTTTACAAGTTACAGTGGTTTTACTGACGCTACTTTTGTTATTTTCAAAACAATTGATTGTTGATTAAACACTGATTTTTGATGGGAAAAAATACCGTTCAAGCAAACCAATGGCTTGATAAGTGTTATGACACAGCTCCATCGAAAACCACCGTCAAACGTTGGTTTGCTGAGTTTAAACGTGGCCGTATAAACACCGATGATGCTGAGACCTCGGGTTGTCCGAATTATTCCAGAAAACAAAAAAAGTGCACAAAATCGTTTTGGAAGACCGTAAAGTGAAGTTGCGTGAGATATCTGACACCTTAAAGATATCAGAAGCCAGTGTATACACTATTTTGCATGAACGCGTCGATGATTCAGAGCGCTGTTTGGAGCTGTTTAACCGTAATAAGAAGGATTTTTTGCGTCCGTATGTGACAATGGATGAAACATGGATCCACCTCTACACTCCGGAATCAAATCGTCCGTCAGCTGAGTGGACAGCTGTCCAAAACGACCAAAAACGCAAATGTCATCCGGTAATGTTTTGGCTTCCGTATTTTGGGATGCGCAAGGTATTTTAATCGTCGACTATTTTGAGAAAGGAAAGACCATCAACAGCGAATATTACATGGCATTATTGGTGCATTTGAAGGAAAAAAATTGCAAAAAAAAAAGCCCCCAAATGCAAAAGAAAACAGTGCTCTTTCACCAAAACAATGCACCGTGTCACAAGTCATTGGCTACGGTGGCAAAATTGCATGAATTGAAGTTTGAATTGATTCCCCATCTGCCGTATTCTCCGGATCTGGCTCTCAGCGACTACTACCTGTTCGCAGACCTCAAAAAAATGCTCCAGAGAAAGAGATTTGCGTCAAATGCTCAAGTCATAGCCGCAACAAACGCCTATTTTGAGTCCAAAGATAAATCGTTCTACAAAATGGAATGAATGTATCACTCTTGAAGGAGACTATGTTGATGAATAAAGTCAAATTTTGCAACAAAAAAAAATGTAGTTAGCCTCGGGACTTATTGAGTGATGTGTTATCTACAAATACAGATACATCGAACTTCACAGTATGCGAAATCATTGTCAATCAGGCCTCTAAATTCTGGAACAGCATTCATATGAGCATAAGGGGGCTTTCTCAAGAAATATTTAAAAAAAAAAGGCTGAAATTGTTTATTTTAGACCTACATGAGCAATAAATTTTGTAATATATGCATGTAACACTCGGAGATTGAAATTATACTCATGTAAACCTTTCTTTTTATTCATGAAGATATCCTCAAGAGCTTCTAATAAAAATCTCTATCTAAAGACAATTCATTGTTGGATAAAATTCTTAATAGAATAGTTCCATCCAGAAAACTAAGTGTTTAGATGACATCCCTAATTAGTGGCTTATTGAATCTTTTTCTTTTGGAATCTTTCATATATCCTTAGATTCTAAAAGAGATTCACCACTTCGGGAATTGATAATATTAATTATTGCTACCCATAACAACCAAGAAATTATTCCTGAATATCTTTGGCAAATATCTTGCATTTCCTCCTAATTGGAACACTCAATTGGTTATTCCTATTTTGAAGGCAAATCGTAATCGGACTTTAACTCATATAGACCTATATGTTTATTATCGTGCATCGTTAATGATGTTATTAGTCACCGATTAAAACAAGGCTTGAATGGTTTTTAGAAAATACTAATATTTATTGACATTTCAAAAAGGGTTTAGGAAGAGAAATAGTTATTTTTTCTAATAGTACCCACCCGTCATTCTTAAAGGAGAATTTGGCGGCCCTATTTATTGACATCAAATCGATCTATGATCAAGTGTTGATTAATGTGCTGGCCCAGAGACTATATTCTATAGGGGTGCCATCTCAATTAGTTAACATTATTATAAAACTTGTGTCCGATAGATCAATTTATATTAAATCGGACGTGTTATTAGATCGATTTCATAATCGATAAGAAAATAAGGTTCCGTTTTATCTCCGCTATATTATGGTAATTACAGATTTGATCTTGACTTCGCTCTGTCACCAGGTGGCCAAATTATTCACCTTGTGGATGATATCTGCCTATTTACTTCCTCCTCAATAATTTCAGGAAACTTTCGGAATCTTCGTGGCGTCGTGTGTTAAGGAGTTGAACTTGGAATAAAAGAGCCTAATAAAATAAAATTCCTAATTTTTTCCCGCATGTATAAAATACCAGATACATCTCTTCTACAGGTTATGGATCGGAATATAGAAAGAGTTGGTTCCATTCACTTTCTAGCATTGACCTTTGATGAGAAATTGGGATGGACTGAGCTTTTATTAATTGGAAACTGGCTGTTACTGTAATTAAGACCAATAAATGTCGGGTTAATCATCCAATTCTTTAAAATAAGCCATAAGATTAATAGCTTTACCATTCGGTTCCTTATCTCCAGGAGACAATTTATTTAAATTAATTGTGCTATTCAAAAGTATGTAAGTAGGATTAATATTTTGAAATCTGTAACCAGGACTTGGTGTTGCTCATCCAGAGAGTTGTCTCCTTCTATAGAGATCCTTAATAAGACCTATTTTGGACTAAAACTATCCTTTGATTTCAAATGCTTTGAGTCAGTAGTTATTTAAATATGATAGAGTCCAATTTCAGTGTCTTAGAATAAGCATGGATGCAATGTGGTCTACTCCTAATAACACTCTCCTGGGGCAGACCTTTGAAAATTAGAATAAATTTGCTTTGTCGGAAATATTTACATCCAGAATTCCTGTCAATGATTGTTATGTCTTAGACTCTTTTAAGTCTCTTAAGTCAGTCTCGATTTTGAATAATTCTCTCTTTATTATGTCTTTTCTATACGGTGGATTATTGACAATTCAAATCAAATTATTGACAATTTTGACCGAATTATCTTGCTTCAACAAAAGTTATTTTCTCGCCAAATGGTTTTAGATTTCCTACCTTTCTGACATATGTTCAGTGCTGGAGTAAGTCTGATCCATTTGTTAGGCATAAGGTTATAAATTTCTTCAGTTCTCCTTGACGAACTGATTTTGACGGTCAGCTCTAAGACTATATATTACTGCGCGAGCGTAGTTTTTGCATTTTTCTACCAAAATATTCGTTTTCGAGAGTTTATAAAATTTCCTGTGAAGCGTCTATTTTTACAGCAGATGTCCTGTCTATTATTAAGACTGCAGTACAGTACATTTCAACGATTTCGGAGAAGTCTAACTTACTTGTCATGACTTATTCTCTGAGCATTTTAAAGATAATAATCAACTTTACTAATAATATTACCAATAATTATAATATTTAATCTATAAGATCTTGGAGTTGATATCAAATTCGGGTAAAAATGTAGCCTGCGCCTGGATCCTGAGTCATGTAGGCATCGAAGGCAACGAAATCGTCAATTCTCTAGCACGAGACTCACTTTGAATGGTGATTTTAATTGGAAATTGGCTGTCTCTGTAATTAAGACCAATAAATGCCGGGTTAATCATCCAATTATTTAAAATAAGCCATAAGATTAATAGCTTTATTATTCGGTTCCTTATCTCCAGGAGACAATTTATTTAAATTTGTTGTAAGACTATTTAGATATTTTTTTTTATTTATTTATATATATATTTATTTATCTTTTTTAATGTATATACTAAGAATGAATTCAGATCAGTAAGGACAATTATGTGCATTCATGCAAATGGTTTTGTGGCCGAGGCCATTTAAAAAAATTTGATGTTTAAGAAAAAAACACTTGGCCATTTTATTCTCCTAGTGATTCTACATTAATATACATTATAATAATAATTATAATAATTTAATAAAATGTATAAAATAATAAATTTTACATTAAAACCATATAAATGTCCTCCTTCCCAATTATATTCAATTGAAATTTTGAGAATAGCATACTTCATTATGTGAGATATAGATTTAAATAAATATTAAAACAAATATTACCGATAAGCAACAGGGTCTGAAGGATGAAAAATATTAAATAATCTCCGACAAAGAGTTGGTGGAAGGACGTCTTCAAAAGTTGGTTCTTTACAACGTAAAGCGAGAAATACGGAGAGGGGAGAACCGAGGCAAAAAAGACTATCAATCTAAAAAAAAAAAGAAAATGATCAAATATACAGAATTTATTAGTATTATCTTAAAATTACCTGAAAATTGAGTCTAGATTTCCCTAATTCATGGGTTTCAGAAACCTGTAAGAAAAAAAAACAAATACTAGATTTATAAATATTATTAAAATAATACATATTGAAAAAGAAAAAGGGACTTTAATAGAACCAATTTTCTAAAGTATAAGTGATATGATGTAGTGATAATAAAGTAAAACAAATTCTGATAAATGAAAAGTGCGAAAAAAAAATTCATTTTTTTTTAAAGCCCAAATTTGGTCAACTTGTAGTGTTTTGTTCAAAATATTAATAAATTTCTTTGCTCATAAAAGCGAGTTGGCAACTCTAAGCGATCTGTAGTCCTCCTTTCACCCCTCCTCCTTGGCTACACCCCTGATTAAATAATTGGTAGTCGAAAAAGTTTCCGCAGAGAGATGGCTTTAAAGTAGTATATTTCTTGTAATATATATCGCATCGGGTTATACTAGGCGTATTTGATAAGTGACATTTCATATATCATTAAAAAAAAAATGGTTGAAATTTGTTTATCAGTCCAAAGTTATTCGGTTTTCAAAATGAGTGAAAATAAGGAAGAAATTCTATACAATTTGTATTTCAAAAAAGGAAAGAACGCAGGCGGCTAAAAAAATTAGTACAGTTTATGGTAATGATGCCGTACCAGAAAGAATTGCCCATGAATGGTTCGTTCGATTTCGTCCAGACCAACCAATTACTGAACAAGTTCTAAGAGTTATAAGTCTTACTGACATATAGCTAACTTTGGTGCAACTTAGTAACCACTCCTGAATTTTAATAGAGCTTAAAATTCTACATCGATAACTCTGCGTTTTTATTTATAATTATTTTTGTCATTTATATTAAGAAAAAAAAATTTATGGATTTTTCAAATATTTTTGTCAACTCAATGTTATCAGCTTTCGTTCCCTTTTCCCATCATTTATGCGATTTTCTTAATCCTGGATTATTTAAATATGAAAATGAAATAAATGATTTCGGTAATCCATCTCACCCATTGATCTGAGATGTTATTGATTTATTTTGTGTCTAAAGACAGTTAAATAATAAAATTTTTCAACATTTAATTGCACAAAACAATTTTATCACTCGATCAAGTATCAGTGTATATAAGCTGATAAGTAGTGACTGGTATTTATATATCTAATCTAATCTTATTATACAAGCAATAATTGTGTATATATATATATATAGGGAAGGGAAGTGCTACAACCTGGACAAACAATTGATTCTGATCTCTACTTTCAGCAATTAACAGGATTACAGCAGGTAATTAAAAGAAAGCCGCCGGAATTAATCAACAAAAAAGGAGTTGTGTTCCAAGATGATAACGCCAGACCAGACCACATCCTTGATGGCTAAGCAAAAATTGGAGTGCCGTATAATGCTGGTCTTGCTCGACTAGGCTACCATTTGTTTCATTCTCTGTAGAACTCCTTAAATGTAAAATTAACTTCACAAGAGGCCTGTGAAAATCACTTGTCATAATTTTTCGTCCAAAAACCACAGAAGTTCACTAGAAACGGGATTATAGTTTTACCAGAAAAATGGCAAAAAGTTATCGATCAAAATGGAACATTTTTGGTTTGAAAGAGTTCAGTGGAAATAATAGAAAATGTGTTTGAATTTTGCGTAAAAAACGGCAGAAACTTTTTCGACTATCCTTTATATCCTATTTAAGTCTTCAAATATTTGGTTGTCATGACAGAAAGGCTATCTATCTAATTTTAAAAAATTTATTTGGCTCTTTCTCATTTTAAACAAATTACCGTATTTCCCGACCTTTAAGATGTACCAGCACATAAGACGCACTATGATTTATCAGGTTAGAATTTACGAAAAATACTTGGATCAGACAAAAAAGGATCAAAGTACCTATTTAATAATAACACTTTATACAAAGAAAACGGAACTGTTACATTAAAAAATTAGCAAATACATTCATCGTAGAATCCCAGAAATTCGTCATCGCTGCTGC
Source organism: Anisolabis maritima (assembly GCA_010014785.2). Classification (NCBI taxonomy): domain Eukaryota; kingdom Metazoa; phylum Arthropoda; class Insecta; order Dermaptera; family Anisolabididae; genus Anisolabis; species Anisolabis maritima. The sequence continues at coordinate 10,163 of JAAAKE020013585.1, forward strand.
TAAAATCATAAACGTAGTTATTTTCACTTTGGTTTCATTACAATATTAAAATATTAAAATATTTATACCCTCGGCCCATAAGAAGCAGGCTGATTTTAGGGCACATTTTGGAGTAAAAAAAGTGCGTCTTATGGGCTAGGAAATACGGTAAAACCTTATAAGCGAAAACATATTACCTAATTGAAAACCTATTTCAAAAAATAAAATAAAAGTATTTACTTCATAATTATTGCCTGGTATCCATCCGGTTACTATATCATAAATAATAACACATCCTAATGAATGGGCAACAACAGAAACTTTTCCACCATTTAATATAAAATAAGGATTTCGTTGTGAAAACATTGAATAGAGTCTATTTAATTCTTCACATAATCCTCTTTGGACCTAGAAAAGTAAAAAAGAATATAATGTTCATAATTCTAAAAATAATAATATTTAATATTTACCTCTTTTCCATATAAAGGACTAGTATAATACATAATGTCCATTGCACTTGAATTTAACATATTACGAAGTGTAATAAGTTTTTGAGGAGTTATAGCCTCTACAGTATCTATAAGTAT
>JAAAKE020013607.1:0-10727 GCA_010014785.2 Anisolabis maritima
AGACAACACGATAATTATTTATCTTTATTGCTTCTACAAAATTCTGATGAAATTTTTTTTAAATATAATAAAAACATCGTTTTTTTTAAATAAATTATTCTTGTGAGAAAATGGATTTGAGCATTCGCACAATTCACCCTTCAAAAATATTATTAAAAAAAAAGTAGACATTATTTTTATTATTTCCTTATTTATTTAAAAATTTTTGAACTTAAATTATCTCATATTTTTATTTTTTTTTAAATTCTTGAATAACATTATTGGAATCAGAAAATATTAAAAAAAAAAACAAGAATATATATAACCATATACTCTTCCAAATGTGATCTCCAGGCTAAATTGTAATATGTACGAAAGCCTTATAAAAATATAACAAAATACTATTTAGAATGTTACTTTTAATGGTTATGTTGGTTGAATTTTGTCCGCCTTGAGGTTTACTCTTCAAAGCATTCGACTAATTAACGAAGGAAATTACTTTTTGCAATCTTCAAATAAAACATGAAAAGACCGAGAAAACAATTAAGTCAATAAAGAATCCATTTTGTTAAGGCAAGGAGCAAAGAAATTAATAATAAAATGCGCTTCAAATAATGATCTTACAAGAGCGACTAAGTAATGAGTAGCTATCAAAAGATTTCAAACATCAAGAGAATTTATTTCTCTTTTTTTTTAACCAACGAAGATTAATGGAAAAAATTAGATATTTGAGAAGTTGATAAGCCTCCTTAAAACTGGATAATTATATACGTATCTCTATTGGAATGGTATAAATTTTCACTTGATTTGAAAATTTTAATGAAAAGAAATTTAAATTTTTAAAAGTAAAATCTACCACAACCTTTTATACGTATTAACGAATGTGCTTAGTCTTCGAGGAGCAGTGGATCTTTTTGAAGCCGTGTATTTGAAAGAATATGGATTCAAACATTTTTCCTGGGATTTGCCTAACTAGTTTGAATTTCGCGCCCTCCGTCATTTAAATGAACGGCCCACTGAACTTTATGTATACGGTGATGTTTATATTCTTTAGGAAGCAGAAGAGAGACATTGGGTGTCATCTCTGTACTCGACCCAATATTACAATCATGTACAAGAAATTTGTACTAAAACAGCAAATATCCGAAATATATATTAAGGTCAGGTAAAGATTTAAAAATTTTAAACTTTTGAATATTTCTGTGAGTTCTCTATTTGTCGGCTTGACTTTTGATGACCGTTAGTTATAATCAAATTTTTTTTTGTACTCATCTAGAGTGCTCCAACCCAAAAGGCGCCAAACTCAAATATTTGAAACTTATAGCCCAGGCCTCTTGTGTAGACCCTGTCAAGTACTTAATAGAAAAACAAAATTTTATTCCATTTAAACATAATAATCTTCATTGACAACTTCTTAAAAAGTGTTGTTCTTTTAATCTTTTAGATGTTGTAGCTAATAAAAAAAAAGATACAAAGGTGGAAAGTGATTTTAATATATTTTTTTATATACTTTTAAGATACCTACGTTTTTATTTGAAAAAATATAATAGAGAAGAATGAAGAAAAAATTTTCATTGTAAATAAAGAGGGAAATCGTCATTTAACTATAAAAAAAATTATGTTATTTCTCTCTTTTTGTTTGTTTGTAAAAAATTATTATTGTAATTTAATGGATGAAAAAATAAACATAAAAAAGTGTTGAATTAAAAAAAAAAAATAATTTTTCTCTCATGTTTTTAAATTGACTGATATTTTTAATCTTATTTACTAATTCAATATTTTTAATTAAAAAATAAATATATTTGTGGAACAAAATAAACTGGATCATCAGCATCAGATTTTTCTTCATAAAAAAAATCCATTCGAATTGTTTTTTCTTCTTTCTTTATCTTATTATTCGGGGTCGATATTTGATATTAGAGAGTTCGACCTCTGTGAAAAGTTTGATAACGAGAATTCAGATACTACCAGATTTAAATTCTATTTAAAGAAATTCAGTTAATAAAATATAAAGATGGTCAAAGTACATTCGATTCAATTACATGGAAATTTTTTATTTTTTGGAATAACTCATTGACTCTTAGGCGGGGAATTGCCTCCCTTGCACTTCCCCTCACGGACGCCATTGTTCAGACATAAATAGTTTGCCGATCATTGGCCTAGATAGTATGAATTATAAATACGAAATTTCGCTAATATTGATTCTGCTATTTTTAAGCTTATTAATAATAAAAAGACTAAAATTTCAAAAATATCCTAATTGATTTGAAATGAGTTGAATATAATGTACCAAATAAATACGCAAGATACAGAGAGAGAATTTATATATATTGTTTTATTAATGGGTATTATTTTTGGAACTTTCTAAATATTATTTATACCAGGGCGGTTTGAAAAGTGAGGTAACTAACAGAGAAGAAGACTGTTTTTCCGAGTTTAACTTTACTTTTCAACATAGTCTCCTTTTAGCTCGACATTGTTCCAACGATATTCAAGTCGCTTAATCCCATCACTATACGACGAATCAAATACAACAAAATAATCGTTTGTTTCTGTGATCACTTCTTCATTTGATGAAAATCTTTTATCACCAAACCAATTTTTCATGTTCTGAAACAAGAAAAAGTCGGACGGAGCTAAATCTGGACTGTAAGGTGCATGAGGAAGAATTCAACCGGCTTCTACCCATTGTTTTGATTGAATTTTTGTTTCGGGTGTGCAGTTGTGTATCCAAGTTTCGTCAACAGTAATAAATTGACGCAAAAATTCAGTGCGATTACGCCTAAAAACTAATTCATTTCTGGTCCTCAGTTAGCAAACGCGGCACCCATCTTGCTGACAATTTTCTCATATGCAAGTGTTCATGTAAGATATGACCAACACGTTCTTTTGATATGCCAATAGTGTCGGCTATCACACGCACCTTCAATCAAAGATCGTTTAAAACGAGATCTCCGCCATCTCTGTATTACTTATCTAACTTTTCAGACCGCCCTCGTATACGAGAAAAGTGACTAAAATTTCTTCCTTTTTAAAATTGGAAGGTATTTAACTTTTCATTATTATAAAATATCGGCCTACGTCTACTGGTATTTTGAAATAGGACAATAAACAGTTCCTTAGCGTTATCCATTAATAAACAAGGTAACTCTTAAAAAACCAGAAGAGTAATTTTTAATAATAAATTTAAAAAAAAAACTAGTATCTTAAATCTTGATAGGTCTAAATAGCGTTTTAGATTAATTTCTCTAGATCTAAAACGCATGTGCTTTAAATTAAGTTTCTAATGTTGTATATGCTTTCGGAGAAATCTACGGACATGAATCTAAAAATAAGTAAATCAAAGCGAATCATAAATCAATGAACGATTGTATACATTCTTTATTCTTGTTCAGCTTTATACAAAAATATATAAAGTAAAGGAAAAGTATTTGAATTTTTAAAAGAAAAATAAAATAATAATTTTTTAGAACAGGGGGGTATAAGAAGGCAATTTGCATTTATTCATATCAAGGGAAAAGAAATTTTATTAAAATCAAATAAAAAATAAAAAAATCTACAAAAGTAAAAATACTAACAATGGGGGGGGGGGGGAGGGGGAAGTAAATCACCCCTGGGATGTGTGAATCACAAAATGTGTTGAAAACATTAAATTTAAAGAGTTTAAAGGAAAAATAAAACAATTATATATTAATATATATAATTATTAGAATGTAACATAGTGACACCGATATGTAGTTTTTTTTTGAGAAAGGGCGTGATTTGCGCCCGAAACGTCGACCATATAAATTAATTGTTTTATTTTTCTCCTGCACTATCTTTCATTCGTCTTCTAAATCGAATACAGCCATAAGTTCTCTCTATAAAATGTGTTTGCTGAGCCGATAAAAATGAGCAACTATTGCAAAAAAAAGAAAAAACTCCAGGATCGATAACTATATTATTGTTTTCGAACTGTAAAACTCACGGACGGATAAAACGCTTTTCATTTAGAAGAATGGGTATAAAATAATCGAGATATTCGATTTTTTTCCAAGAAATTACCAACTTCTTAAAGAAATAAATATCTGTCGAGCTCTTGCTTTTATATATATATATATATATATATATTTATTTCAACAATCTATATATTGATATTTCAAAAATATTATTTTGGACCCTTTTGTTTAGTTTATATTGTCCTTTAAAATATATCAAATTTAAAGGGGATATGTAGAAAAATTACCTGCTATATTTCTATATAAACCAAGTCTGATTTTTTTTTTTTTTTGATTTATAGTTTGACCTTTCTTCTTAGTGTTTATATCCCAGCAAAAAAAGACTCTAAAATCCAAGCATTTTGACTTTTTTTTATGATAAAATTCAAATTATCAATATCGTATTTGATTAATTTTCACTTCATCTCATCTTTTTAATCTTTTAAATGGTGTTTAAATTTTTAATGAACTACTTACATTCGATTGCTTGCTTAGAGTTAGTGAGTCCTAGCCAAAACAGGTCAAAGTACCAAAGCAGGAAGGAAGCCAAGAATTATGATTCTTTGCATTCTATATAATTATAAATAATACATGATCAGACTAGGGATCGATAGGGAGTCCAAGCCCTTTCTTTCGGAGGGGGGATCCTTTCCTTTAGTAACGCAGTGTAATTCGATCGTGCTTGTTTTTTTTTTTTTTATTTGATCGCGACACTCAAACTGATAATGACGAATACTAGACCAATTTCCTACTCACCGCATATTCATATGTTGAATATATACGTATATACTCTTCATATTTCAGTTATAAAACCGAGAATTTCCTCGTAAATATACTTTCTGACAGTTTAACCCTCTCTGTTGGGATTCAAGGGAATAAATCTGATTCTGAACGGAAAGGCGACACAGGATGTTCTTATTGCTGGCTTATAATAAAAATAGGATAAAAATAAACCTATTTTTTTTTTTTTTATATAAGATTAGAAAAATACGTACAGAATTAACAGAGAAAAATCTACGATATGAAAAGAAAAATAGAAAGGGATAAAAGCATCAAAGATTTTTTTTGCACCATATGGATTGAAATCATTAAATTTAAAGAGTTTAAAGGAAAGTAAGATTTCGAATCGTTTTTAAAGATCTTTATAACTAAAATGAAATTACTAAAATTTGTTTAAATATAATTAAATCGAGTATTATATTAAATTTTGTTGATTTTAATATGATAAAAGGGAATAAATTAAATAATAACCAAACGATAGAAGCGGTGATGTTTATTTAGAAGGAAATGAACAGATACAGCCAAATAAAGAGCCTTTTTATGCTTTTTCAGTCACAGTGAGACGATTCGCTTCATCTTTAATAAAAGTAGTAAAAATACTTGCTAAAAATATACACATTTATCAATTTATAAAGAAAATACACAAAAAAATACATTTTGGACCAAAATAATGCACAAAGTTAATAATAATAATAATAATAATGTTCCAAGAACATGTATGTTGAACTATGTATGTTCTTGGAACATTATTGACTAACTTTGTGCATTATTTTGGTCCAAAGACTGAAGATGGTTAATTAAAGATGAAGCGAATCGTCTCATTATGACTGAAAAAGTATAAAAAGGCTCTTTATTTGGCTGCATCTGTTCATTTCCTTCTAAATAATAACCAATGTCCAAATAATCACGGATAATAACAATTCATAAATGTGTATAAATGCTGAAATTTGACGTCTCTATAAATTACCAATTCCGGTCTCGTAAATTGAGAAGATGTGTTATATTAATATATTCAGTGTCTCACATCAGGTGAGTACGAGTTACTTGAGATAAGACTCTCAGTTCCCTTCCTCCATTCCGATTCTATTGTCGAGTGGCAAATTCACAAACTAGATATTCAGGGCAAAATAGTCGGGTCCCCAAATGAGTTGGGGGGGTCAAAAAATTTTGAATATGCAATATTTTCCTAATAAGTAGTGAATAGAATTAAACCCCATCTTTTCTTATGAAAAACCCAAGTTAATTAATTGCTAAAATAATAAAATAAATAATTAAATCTTGCAAATGAAAGGGCATAAAAATTGTTAATTAAATTTTTTTTAAAGAATGGTGAGGGTATACGTATTTCTTAATTATTAAATTAAATCTTATTAAATCTTCGTACTTTAAAGTGTTATATAGAAGTTTTCATTCATTCATTTGGAAGTTAATTTAAGATAAATGCAAAGGGCCCAAAAAAATCGTCCGTTATTTTGAGCTGTCCAGTATCAAAAGTTTTACTGTATATAATTACACTCATGTGAACTCATATATTTTTTAATTAAAAATGAAAAATAAAAAATCGAAATTATATTAAAAAAAAAAAAAATTATAAGAATATTTTTTCAAATAATAAAAAATATCAAATAATTCGTAAGTAATAAAAAAGCCTGCGGGTTGTGTATATGAGAAAGAGATTTTTATCAATATCTATATATTGCAGAAGTGTGCAACCTGCGGCCGGTCAAGTAATCCAAAAGAGACGCCCGGGTAAAAACAAATATCCGATTAAATTTTACTATTGCCTATTTTATTTATTATAATAAAGATAATAATTATTTTTATTATTATAGTTTTAACTTTAATAAAACAAAACATTTCTAAATTCTCATTTTTAGCATTTTAAACTTATATATTTATAAATTATTATTGAATTTATATTTATTTATTTATAAGAATATTTGTTTATTTATTTATTACTATATTTATTGTATGTATATTTTTTAATATTTAAATGACGTAATAGAATATATATTATCCTATAGCTAAAAACTCCTTTGAAACCAAAAGTTGAATCGCATCTTAAAAATTTTGAATAAATAATAAAAAAAAATTTTTATGAAGAGAGAAAAATAATAAACCCAGTTTTTTTTTCCTTAATTATTTCCAAATAGATTAAATTTCATAGGATAGTATTTTACTTCTTTATTAATATTAATTTTTCACCTATTAAATCATTATTAATTTTTTATTTTATGATACTAAAATTTTTTTAACAAATTACTTGTAAAAATGAAAATTGTTTTATTTGTTTTTTTTTTTTTTTTTTTTTTAATTTTTATGTTAATGTAAAAGTATAAAAATTTATTAAAGCTATTATAATATTAAGCCTAAAGAGAGATGAGAATGTTCGGCCGCTTGAAAATATTCTTGTTTAATTTGCCTCGTTATTAAAAGCTTGTCGACTCGAAAAATACAAATTTTCTTCGTATTTATTAATTTTACTAATTAAAGCAATAAAATTGACAATGTTGAATTTCTTAGTATAATTAAATGGCGTTTCCTTCCTAAAATGCTCTCTTATAATGAGAACCTAAATATTAAATGGCCAATTGGTCGTCCGCCTACAAGATGGATTCGCGATTTCAATAAGTTCGATAAACAATACTACAATGAACTAGCAAGAAATACAACCGAGTAATAACTAAAAGCGGCACCATTTCTTCTCCTGGAGGGAAAAATGTGATTTAAATAAATAAATAAAATGTTTCTAAAAATATTTTCCAATGAATAATTTATATAAATAATCATCTTTATAAATAAATGAAAGCGCGTTCTTAACACAAAAATAAGATGAATGAGCGAAAAAATAGGAAAAAAAATCAGCCCCTGCTGAGTTCCCTTAATCTTAGGTAGGAGAAAGTATTGACCCGAAATGAAGCATAGATTTTATCGTCTCTAGAAAGATTAGAAGGACAATAAGGGCAAAATATGATTCGATTTAGGGCCCCCATAAATACGATGAGTTGTTTCAAATGCCCATAAAAAAAATGCATTTTTAGTCTTTAATATGAGAACCAATAAAATTAATATATTTTCCAAAATTTATTGAATGACCATTCGGTGAGTCTTAAAAAAAATTATTTCAAAAAATTCTAATCTAATTTTTCTTTTCTCTCTCACTTATATAAAATTTTTTGTTAGCCAAATAAAAATTGTATATCTCAATTATAGAGAATAATCAAAATATGCCCACTGAATTATTCAATAGGAAAATGACTCTACATAAGGGGGAAAACAAAAAGAAAAATATGTAAATAGACAAACAATATAAATTTTAAATTATATTTTATTGGTGTTTGTAATATTTAATAACTGAAAATATCTAACCTCTCTTTTTTTAAAGTTCTTTGGTTGATATTTAAATTCAACAGTTCGTTGACGCATTCATTAAAAATATTTTCTAAATAAATATAATACAACGAAGAATATAAAGAGAGAGTTTTCAGAGAAAAATCATATAACGAGATTTAAATAAAAGTATATATATCGTAGGTTGAAATTGCGGGGCGGCGTGGGGAGGAAAGTGTATACAAAACTCTGGGAATCCTCCCTTAATTTTTTTCTTATATAAACTTTTTTTTGGATTACTACGGTTCTCTTGTGTCTTTTAACCACCTACCCTTCTCCAAAGGTTAATAATAATAATAATATAATAATAATAATTTAAAAAAGTAATACTAAAATCTTTAGGAGTTTATACTAGGTATATTAGAATTTTATATAAACTAATTAAAAATTAATATATCTTGGCCAAATACAATTAAGAAATAAAAAAAACCTATTTACACTTTTTAAATATAATATAAAAAGTCGAAATTTTACACGATATGTTTCAAATAAAATTTTTTAACTATTTAAGTTTGCGAAAACAAGTTTTAAACTTCATTTTTGACCAAAAAAATAAAATAAATTTTTTTATTAAAAAAAGCTTTTTGTTCTATTAGTAAAAATCAAATATTCGTTTGAAGCTTTGGAATATTAGAAACCTAAAACAAGCAAAAATTTTCCGCCAACAATAATTCACCCAATCTCATAGAGGGATTATAGCGCGCTCATTATTTTCCCCGCCTTTCCGGCCAGCTAGATTATTTAGAAGGGGGATGGCTTTCCTAAATTCACCATGTCTCTCTGCCGTTCCGAAAATAACTCGACTGTAAAACAAGTATAGTTGTTATTTTGATGAAACAAATTTATTCTTAAATTTGACTCAAGGTTATTTTATAAAAAAAATCAATTCGAATTCTAAAATTTTGCTTTTAATATCAAAAATTCATCTAAGATTCTCAAATAGTGTCCTTTCGCAAAGGATGTTTGTGAATTAACTAATGGGTAATTATGAACCACTCACAGATCAAGAAAGTTTCTTGTCCCCAAATGATATTTTTATATATATAATGATACTCAAATTAAAAATATACTTTGTCATTTTGATGCAAAAGTTTAGGGTTTACGCATTATGAAGTGGACAAAGAAACTGGGTTGGTATTAAGAAAGTTGCTCCAGGGATTTGCCATTTTTAAAATGGATATCTCATCTTTTTCCATCCTCGGTTTCCTAAATTTTTTATTCTTATCACGTGAGTCAACCACCAACCAAATACATAGATAGAGAAAGGAGTCATTTCTATTTATTATTTATTATCCAGTGTTACTCTGGCTTTGAAATTTTTTTCTTTTTTCATAGGCTGTTTTATTATTAATAATTAAATTAAATTTATTTTGAAAAATTAAATAATTTATATTAACACTATGATTTATTAAATAAGTATTACAAACGCCTCGTCCTTTAGCTATAGTTTTTTTTTTTTTTTTTTTTGCTGACAACTGAATAATGAATAATGAATTACTCGTTAAATGATCTAAAGGAGTTTGGAGGAATGTATCGAAAGTAAGTTGGTTATTGGGGTGGCCTATCTTCCTGCAACAAAAATGAACTAAATTATGTAATCCCTGGTATTTTAATAATAATCTCTATAATATTATTTTTGTCTTCTCTTTAAGTAATTTTAACTTTTTACTTTCTCATATACGTAGTATAGGGAAAGTATTTCTTTCAAAAATTTGATCTCAATATTTTGATTGTTCTTCGCGTTTTTGGACATCCCCGAGTCAGGAATATCATTTTTTCAATTATGTCTGTGTTTATGTTTGTTAACACGATAACTCGAAATCAGCCATATTTTACACACGTGCATTACAAAAATAAATATAGATCTCTATCAACTTTTAGTGTATTTCCAGCAACTGGAAGTGAATTTGAAGCGTTTTTCTAAAAATCGTGATAACTCAAAGCTGATTTCCCGGAGATGAGCCAAATAAAGATTGATATAATTTAGATGTTAATATATTTAGTAAAACTACTTTCCCTATATATGTGTATACGAGAAAGTATAGATGAGGCCACTCGCGATTTATTTTTTTAGTTTTATCTCATTTGTAATCAGCTGAGAGTTTATAATTTTTTAGATAAATCAGCATGATTACCGTTCAAATTAGAAAATATAAAATTTTTAAAATACAAAGTCAAAAAATAATTCGAAGCAAACGCTCGTTTATCTTTCTACGAAATCTTTTTCAAGTTAGTTTATATAAATATAAGTATAAAATATAAAATTAATCTTATAAAATTTTGGAAATGACCCTTCCTATATAAGACAATATCCTTGGTTATTGTTCCAATTTTAAAGAAAAAAGTTTATAGATGAGTTGGCATAAAATATAACCAGCTCAAGTTAAATCCACCTTACATCAATTTATTGCAAATATTTTGGTTACCCTTACGCCGAACCATCCTCAGTGCAATGATATCTTGCTCTGAGAATGGACTTAACTTTAGCTGGCTTTATTTTCTCCCATCTCATCTAGATTTACATCCAGCATCAACTATACGAGTCAGAAAAAAGTTTTTATTTAGATGATAAAAGTTACAGAGGGGGGGGGGGGGGGGGGT
>JAAAKE020013618.1:0-10727 GCA_010014785.2 Anisolabis maritima
CTTCTAACTTTTTGTATTCTATTTATAATATATATATATAGTTCCTTTCTTGGAGTAGTGACATGCTCCTAGGGATCCAATAAAATTCATTTAAAATAATTGGCTATGAATTTAATTCAAAAAAAGAATAGTCTCGTGTGTATTGCCTCTGGAAATGATCTCTATTTTTAAAAGATAGTCGGAAAGTGTCGCTTCACCTTTTTTGTAACGCCCGGACTCCGAAACTCCTTCACGAATTTTGATTTCGTTGAAGAATATTCCCGGTAGTCATTTAAGTCCATGATTAATTCACCGATCGAGAATTCTTTTTAAATTTCATTTAATAACAAAGAGATTATTCTATATATGTTTATATACATTCTACATCCCATCTATTTTCTCCTATAAAAATGTTAGCAACCGTATAAACATTTGCCAAGCCAAAACCTAATCAACAAAAATTAAATTAACAGCAATTATAATTAAAAATTAAATCTCACAATTAGATATTTTTTATTATATATTAAGAATAATTTTAGAATTATATATTTATGAGGAGGGGGGTAGAGGAGGAGGAGGATGAGTAGAGAGGTGAATGGCCTCTCATTCCCAAATAGAGGCACCGGGAATCGGTCACTAAGAGCCAGAAACCGGTGATAGGGAATGGTATGTGCCAACACTGCACGATGCACAAGGGGTAACTAAACGGGAAATGGTTTTTTTTAAAGCTTTAAGGATTTTCGCTTGCAACGTCATCATGACATGACACTCATTAGCCTACGAAGAAAACAATAATTTTATAGAAATTAATAATAAAAAATATGGTGTGATAAAGCACAGTACAAGATTTTCTCTTATTTTAAAATATCCAATTTTTATTTTGGTTTAGTCTAATAAATAAAGATGATACATTTTGAGGGTGTCTTTTGATACGATTGTTTCACGCCCCTCCCCCACCCCTTCCTCAGGATTATTCTAAAGTCAAATGCAAAGGTTCATACCATAAGAAAAACAACCTGAACGAGAACGAGACTAGTGAATATATTGCGTTTATCTGATTTTTTTTCTCTTTTTGTTTCCAGAGCTGGGAGCTTTTGGTCCTTTCGAAATTAAAATGGGATGTAGCGGCAATCACACCACAAGACTTTGTACGACACCTGATGCGAAGACTTCACTTAGGACCGGATTGGGACGAAGTCATGATACGGAGACATACACACACACTCATCGCACTCTGTGCAAGAGGTAACGCCAACGTCTTTTCTCCATCTCTTGAAAAGGGCTCTAATGATAATGGCCCAATTCCCACTAACGAATCAATTGAGTTGTGGGATATATATAAAGTAAGAATTATTCCCCACAATTTTAATTAATTTCTTATTATATTTAAATTTTAATGACCCACCTGTTTCCAAGGAATATTTAAAAAATAGTCTTATTCTATGCGGGGATCTTCCTTTTGTAAGATCTCTATCTGAGCATTGGTTTCCCTCAAATATTAAATATTTTATGATTGAAATTTAATATGATTCAACCTGGCTATCTTTCTATTTAAATTTTTTTGGCTTTTTGTCCTTGGGTTGAAATTGCGATGCCTAACTGACTGACCCTGAAATTTAACCAACTTAAATAAATTATTCGCAAAATTTGTGGGAAATTTATTAGGAAAATATCGAAGCATTCTTTCTTATTAATTATTCGCATGACGTCATTTCCTATACAGCTGTCTGATCAATAAACAATAATAATCCTTCCGTTTTCTCTAATCGTCCTTTTAATACAAATCCCAAACCAAGTATCTAGGCTATCGTAGACGACTCGCTCTTCTTCCTGATGCAACATTTTCTTTATGGAAGAATTTTTTAGTTTTTTAGATTTTAGACGCTGCAGTGAAGAGAAATTGTGAACTAGTGAGGATAAAGAATGAAATATTGTTTTTTTTTTTAGTTAATCAATTTCATGTCAAAAAATCGTGAATTCGTCCAAAAGTTAACTATATTACTAAGAAAAGAGAATATAATTGACAAATAAATAAAGGAACAGAGGGTGGACAACAATATGGAAAGAGCTCGTGAGGCTCTTTGTTGGATGGTTCCAGGTTTTGTCCACTCTTGTTTAATCATCTTCGATATAAAACGCTCCATTTTTTTTTTTTTTTTTTTTCACTTTCAATTTAAATGGGGGGGCGGAAAATAATAACACGTTTTTCGAGCTCTTCTCTAAACCCCCCCCCCCCCTCTTTTCATTGAAATATGAGATGCAACTTAAAAAAAAAAAAAAAAGAAAAAATGGATTTCCAATTGACCGAAAGAAAGAGGGAAGGAGAAGGAGGACCTGAGCTTCATTCATCGCCTCTAGCGACAAAAACATTAATGTTTGATTAACATATTAAAAACATCATCAGGCTATATATTTATTATATGGATGTGTATATAAAGTTAATGACAGTTTGTTTCCGCAAGTCAAGTCATCATATCTTGTAATTACGCTCGATTTTCTTTAAATGGATAAAAAAAAAATAAAAAAAAATTAGAAATAAATCAGGGAAGTCTAACGTCTCGAATATATAATAAAATTTTACAATTAACTGGACTTGTTCTAATAATGGATTCAGAAATCAGATTAGTTGACTATTCAATCCAGACAAAATATCATTTGGATTTAGATTGAAAAATAATAAAGAAAGGAGGACAAAAAAAGATTAGACGGGGGAAAAAAAATCCAACAAAAATTCATTGTTAAGATAAATTTACAATACACATTTCAGTCAAGAAATGACACATTGTGGTTACTCTGGAGAGAAATTTTGATGGGATCATACTGAGGTGGGTTCCAGTTTACCTCCCCAGAAATCTTTGCGACGATTTATTAATAATAAATAATAATGGGATAATTAAAGATTTCCGATAAATCCCACTAATATTTGAGAATGAATAATCGACAAAGTGGAGTCGGTGGGGTGTGGCCGTTCTGTATTTAGTATGAACAAAGCCTGAAAGTCCTTAAACTAGAACATCTTCTCAAGCAGAGATTATGTTATTTGGAAGCGACCTCGTGGAATTAGAAATAGTTAATTTGTTAGAAATTAATATAGGAGGAGGAGGAGATAGGTGTTGAAAATCAAGTATCTTCAGAGAGTTTGGTTTGTGGTGTGTGTGTGTGTGTGTCTCTGAGCACAAAAGTGTTCGAGGTAAATAACTGAGGAGTGAGCCGTCTAAATGAAAATGAAAATAAATAAAATTATTCAACGGTACGTGAAGCTAGGCCCCTGTATGAAATTCGTCTCATTTTATTGAACATTCAATCAAATTCCCATGGCGACTCTGTTAAAAATCTTTCGGAATGAATTAAAAGTTGGCATGATTACAATCTATCCCGTATAAGCGAGAAAAGATTGGATTCCATTCTTCATCTCCCTTTAATCACTTTGAGATTGTTCATCAAAAAAAAAAATCCTTTTTTTTATTTCACGCTATTAAATCAAAATTATGTCAGCTCTTTCTCTCTCTCTCTCTCTTTCAATCACTAATGTAAGAAAAAAGAGAGAAAAAAATAAGCCCTTGAGGCAACTCCACTCAACTGGACTTAACAACTCTCCTTATTATGTGGGAGGTCAGAAATGACGACCTACGGCAACTCTAGGTCTAGGTCTAAGCTCCTCTTCAAGGGAATCAGATTCTCTCTGTCTATAAATCGCCATGCGCAAACACACACTCATATATGGTTCAGTGACCTTTTACTGTGTATGAGTCTATGCCAATATCGTCGTCATATGTCGAGACATCTTTCACCTTTTTCTTTTTCCTTAGTTACTTGTGTGCGGTTGACCTTGGAATTTTTTAGTCTTCAGATTCTTAGATGACCAGTTAAAAAAAAAAATCATTCATGGTGTTTTAATTATAAAGGTAGAGAGATGTATGTTTGTTCCGCATCTCCGCCTAAAAGAATATTCGCATCAGGATAAAATATTTAAGATCAACCTCTAAAAAGGAATGTTAGAGTTTTTATTTGGAAACCTTAAAAAAATTCTCCCAAGCAAAATAAATTGCACTTAAAAATAAATAATTATATTTAGTTGAAGGTGTAGGCAGTAAGGGCTTTTCCAATTCGATAGCAACTGCCTATCTTCTTCAGTGCAAGGCCTCATCCTTTTTTGGGGAACAGATAAAAGTAAAATTTCCAAAATCAGTCCTAATCATCTGCATTTTTTCGCAGTTGTCTGTATATATGATTAGGACGAGTTAATTGTAAATCGTCAGATTTTGGGGGGGGGGGGGAAACTTAAAAACTAAACTGCAAAAATGACTACACCTTCAACTCAATTATTGTTCACAGTATTAGGTGAGCCTTTTAGTAACGTAATTAAATTTTGATTATTTCAGACTAGGAGTCCAGCTCATTTTAATAACATAGGTTATATATATGTTTATATACACTCTACATCCTTTCTTTTTTCTGCGATAATAATATTACCAACCTAAAGCCAAAAGCTAATTAACAAAAATAAAATTCAATAATTAAACAATTAAATCACCCAATTATTTTTTAAAATTATTATTTAGAAATATATCGCCAGTGCATCTATGATATATTTTTCCTTTTGTTTATTAGTTATTTAGATACAAATGTCAAACTCCGCTCGCAGTCTATGATTGTAACATCATCATGACTCGACACCCACAAGCCAATCAGCAGCCTGTCATGGCAAACATTTTCGTTTTCTAATATAGTAGAGATTTTTATTTACTATAATAATTTTAAAATTACAATTAGAATAATAGAACTCCAACCAGCCAACGTTTTGGCCTTCATACCTCCTATTTTGAGTTTATTGCAGGCTGCTCTGAGTTCGGTAATTGAAACGCCATAGCATTTTTCCAAATGGCCATCCTTCTTCTTCCTTCAACCTTTCCATGGATAAAGACCTGCAGCACTCTATATTTGTCATTCCACAAGAATGTGGCTAAGATAATACAGCTTTCGCTGCTTGATCATTATCTTGAGTTCCTGGTGAGAACCAATTCTGCCAACGACTTCTTCGTTTGACACGTGTCTACCCAGCATATTTTATACAGGAATAAAATGGTATAAATATGACTTTAAATAACCCCCCCCCCCCCCTCCCAGCCTGCATTTCGTTTCGCTTTTAAATAAAAACATTCTATTTAATCTTTGATACATTGTGATGTTTTTATTATTAGAATAAATAAAAAAGTTTTCTACTTATTCATTAAGTAAATATCTAATTCTAATGTCTTTTTAAATTCTATTTTATTCTCAAGTTCATTTACACGATGATGTGGTAGAGAAAAAAATTTTATTTAAAAGGAAATAAAAAATTTATAAATTATCATGATTATATCGCCTCTAGAAGCTCTGAAAAATTTTGTTCAATTTATACTGTGTGGAAAAAATAAATAAAAAAATAAAAATAAACGCTCATTGAAACTTAAAGTATCATTAATGTGAAATTAAATAAAATAGTCATTGAGCGCTAACGCTTTTATTTTTTGTAATATTCAACAATTCATTTTAAAATGAAAAAGGGAAAAAATATTAATCTAACAATAATAATAATAAATGAATTTGCCAAAAAATGCAACTAAATGCCTTTCGATTATAAATTGTATTGTTTTCTTACAACTTAATCCCAGTTGATTTAAATATAAATAATTAAATACTTTATTTTCTTTACGACGGGTCGGTCCCCTTTCAAATTTTTTTTCTTCCTAGACTTGAAATTACTTTAAATATAAAGTCCTTCATGAACCTCTGGGGGTCGCAGACCACCTTTTAAAAACCGCAATTTTATTGAACTTGCAAGAAGATTGTAAATTATTCGTGAAGATGAAAAGCACAATATATTATATATATGTTTAAAAAAAAAAATAGAACCTTTAATTAATGAATTAATTCTCCTTCAAAGGATGCAGAAACAAACCATCCGTTCATCTTCCGTCCTTAATTGAACAAATATTTTGACGGGCCTCATCGTCAGTGCAGGTTTTTTTTTTTTTTTTTTTGGGCCCGTCTGCAGGTTCAAAGTTAAAAATAATGGAAATGGAGGTACATCTTATGTCTCTCTTTGATGTTTTTAGATATTTACGATTAAATTAAAGATATAAAATATTCATATAAATGTCTTTATTTAAAAAATCGACGTTTCTAAGAACAATCTCTCCTCCTTCAGGACTAGGGGGATTTTTTAAATAAAATTATTATTTCATTTACATCATTCATTGTCAGGCTATCCCAGATTAAATTAAAATATTCATTCAAATGTAATTCTCCAATTGCGTATTTTCCATCGAATGCTTCATATTTTTAACTCTGGACCCAGCCCACCTACGTCATCCGATGTCATGTACATCGATATTTTGCACAGGCCGGATTAACTGCTCGTTTCTTTCTTCTTCTTCCTGTTCAATCGTATTAATTCTTCTTTAGATATCAACGTGGTAGGTCATTAGGCCTTTCCCTTCGTTCGTTTCTGATTGGCACCCTTCTCGGGGGCCCTCAGCATCTCGCAGATATGCGCTAATAATATCTTTTTTTTTTTTTTTTTCCTTTCCACCTTGTATTGACTCGTGTTCCGAAAATCCTTCAAATCCCAAGGCTCCAGAGATCATTCAACTTCTCTCTCTCTCTCTCTTGTTCGTTCTCCCTCTCTCTCTCTCTCATTCTATTGCATTTTTTCTTTTTTGACTTATATAAATCAATTAGTAATTTTCCTAAAATTCTTTTCTCTCCCACCTCATAAATATCGAGAAGAAAAATTCCTCCACATATTTTAAGCTATTTAAGGCAGCCAACAATGTATTTTTACTATACAATCTAAATATTTCACATTATTTTCATCCTGATGATCAATCTGATTGACATCCCTTCACTCGCCTCCACAGCCATCTATCTGTCTGCATCTAAACTTATTTATTAATAATATCCAGGACAATTTTGATCTATTAGTTTCTCTCTCTTCCTTTTTGAGATAAGTTGTAAAAAGAATATATAATAAAACAACAATTAAACTAGAAAGAGATATTAAAGTGACGTAGAATATATATAAAACTTTTTATAAATCCCCTTCCTTTACCCTTACACTGGCAAACGAACTCAAAAAGCAAAATCGCTCAGTATTAGGCTTCCTTGTTTCAGAAGTACAATACAACGTAGCCTACGACTCTATTGTGAAATTTAATTTTAAATAAAAAGTCTAATTTTGCGATTCTCTTAGTTAATATTAATCATTGTTGGCATTTCTCACCCGCAAGTTGAAAACCCCTGATTTAACCATTCATGTTTTTTTTTTTTTTCAATAGTGATGTGAAAAGGTAAATAACTAAACCAACAAGAAAAGCGAATTAGTGTCTTTACATAAATAGTTATTAAATCTTATGATGTTATTCATAAACCTGGACTGCTTTTTGAACTATACTGTATTAGTCACTAAATATTCTCTGCTTAGTTTATTAACATTGTAATAATGAAGCAATATTTCTGTATGAAAATGAGTGAACTGGTGAAAGGAGTTCTATATTACCATAATTTGTGATTCAGCATTTAATTTGCCAGCAAAATTTAATTTTGAGCCAGAGCATAACTTGTTATTTACAACTCTTTGATTTGAGAATGAGCGTGTATTGTTAATAACAAGTCACAACTGGTTTCAATTATAATAATTTAGACTAAATATTTGAAATTAAATCCAGACACCCAGGTTTTTGGGGGTTTTTTCTAACCCTGTTCAAGGTCGAGCATGAATTACCCAAACTAAGACTTGCTCCTATCCGGCTTGGTTATCTCTCGTTCTCATTTATTTATTTAATTTTTAAAAAATAAAATAGAAATTAAATTTTGCATTATTGGAAAATAAATAAGACTCGCCTTAAAAAAAAAAAAAAAAAAGAGCAAATTTGGAATGAATGGCGGGCGGCAGGGCTGACTCGCTGTGTTTTTTGGGAGTCGCCGGCCTCTCGTCGTCATCATTGTCGTCGCTTTATATATATATATATTTCTCTCTCTCTCTCGCTCACTCTCGTAAAGCGTGGGAACCGACAGCCCGCAGCTCAGAAGATCCAATGGATTTTTTCTCTCTCTTCTACTGCAGAAATTGAATAGTGCAGCATGATTTTGTCTGTGTGTGTGAGTGGGATGCTGCTGCCTAGGGCACCGCGATCTTGATTATAGAGACGGAGTTTAAAAAAAAAAAAGAGAGAGAATGTGAGCCCACAATATAGTTCAGGAGGGCAACCAATCCGGTCGGGAGAATCAATTGAAAGAGGCCTTAGAATAATAATCACAGACATTTCGACTCAAGTCCAGGTCATCCTCAGGAGCTAGCAAAATGGCTCAAATTTTTTATTTCAATATAGTACTGAGGATGTCCAGGACTTGAGTAGAAACGCCAGAAATGTCTCTTTAGTGTAATTAAAAGAAATACCTTGGCTGAGCATAATTTGGCACTGCTATTTACAATATAATATACAAAAATCCGACGAAATCCAAGAAGCGCTGACTTGGCTAATTTTGTTTTGACTTTTTCGGCATTGAAAGAAACTCGGATCTCTTCCACTAATTTGTAGCTAATAAAGGTTATCGTGGCACGTGAAGCGAGACCTCTACCTCTGCTCCAAGCGACTCCTAAAATGGCTTCACCGCCGCCGTCATGACTTGGATGCTTGTCTATAAAGAACAATGGATATAATAAATAACCGAAACGTTGTATTTTATTAAATAGTTTGAGAGAACATATAGTAATTTCTTTCTTTCTATTCCTGTAAATCCAATCGGGATATATTTTAGTCTCGCTCTTTCTTGCTTTAATATATAAAATATCCCTCATCTTTTAATTGCAAATGAACAAAAGAAAACAAAGTTGAGATGCGGGACTCAAAACCACTCATCAGATGAATAGAAAGAGAGAGAAGCCCTCATTCTCTCTGTTTATGAAGTGAAATGTAATAAACACTTGAGAGAGAGAGAGAGAGAGAGAGAGAATGTAATGTAATGTAATGTCATACCGAATGACATAATAGGCTAAGAATTTTTATTTTTATCCAACTAGCGCCAACTTACTTTCTCATCATCGTTGATTTATTTATTTATTTTTATAATTCGATTGATTTCCTGTTTGTTTAAGTATTTATTTGAATTATTTAGAGATACTCGTTTTAACCTCGCCTGTCTCCCTTCTCAATTTTTTTTAACGTTTACCCCCCCAGTGAGATCCCTTGCTGAGTTATAAATAACAAAAATTAAAAGACAAAAATGTCACGAGACTTTCCTATGAATAATCAACCGATTGAAAAAAAAAAAAAAAACTTTTAACTTAACCTATAAACAACTTTTGGATTGTTTTTTTATTTTTAAGAGATTTTTATTGTATATAAATACGAATAGGCGTAATTAGCACGATTGAACAAATTCTGTTGGATATTTTAATAACATAATTATCTCAATTTCGGTAAAGATACGATCGACAAATCGGGAAAGTATCTGTTTACTTGTCTTAGTGATTTAACCCTCCATTTTAAAGTTTCACCCCAAAATCTTAGCCTTTTTTTTATTAGCTTATATCTCAACCACTCATCAGAGAAGAATGAAACTTGACTTATTTATATTCCTAGAAAGGCCTTAGAATGTATTAAAATTTGAAGTTAATCAGCAAAAGAAGTCCTCTAATATTTATTAAGAAACTCATAGCAAATTTTTTGAAACATAATGATAATAATTAAGAAGTTTGTCTCCCGCTCTGGGCGGGGGATTCTTTAAAAAAAAAAAAAAAAATATCGGTGCTAACATTATTTAAGAATCACCGGGAAGTTTTACAACTTCGTTGTTTTTCCATTTAAAAAAAAAAAATTTTTTTTATTTTTCCAAGGCTTTATTACAATTTATTGTTTTGTTCTCTTTCTCATTTATTTATTTATTTATTTTTTTTTTTAATCTACATTTTAATCTCAATAAATTTTTTTTTTTTTGGCAAAGTCACTTCATTATTTATGCAACAAAGTTAGAAAATTTTTCTCACACCTGTTTTTAAATAATAAAAATTTACAATTCAATTACGCAAGTTTTTTTTTTTTTTTTTCTTTTAAGAAATGCAAATAAAAATAATTAAATTCTCGAAATTTTATTGGAGTTGTGAAGCGGATCGGAGTATAGTAGTATTTTTTAATATGTTTAAATAGATATACCTAACAACGGTATGAGAGAGAGAGAGAGAGAGCATCAAAAATTGACCAGTCTAAACAAAGATTAAGAATTCATTTATTAATGAAATAATAATTCGACTAAACTCCTGGGAGTTTGACTTTCGTTGTGACTTTCATTAAATTAAGAGATTATATATAAATAAATTTCTTGGCTAAGTGCGATACTGACCTTCAGAACAACAACAAACAAGATCAAATTTTCAACATATCGAACATAACTCATTAATTACTGCCCATTTGAACTAAAACTAAATCTAATATAAATGAAAAGCAACTAACAAAATTACTAAAAAAAAAAAAAACATGGAATGATGAAATAAAAACTGATAAAGAAAGATTTAAAAGAAAGCTTTTTAAAAACAATCGATAATAAATTAAAAAAATATAGAAAGAGAATGAAAAAAGAAAAAAAATATCTTGATTCACGGGTTAGACCGGTGTTTCCCCACGCCCCACAGGCGGGCAATTTGATTGTTAAGGGGGGCAATTCGAAAATGGACTCGATACGAGTTTTGCTCCGGGCCATTTAAAATG
>JAAAKE020013629.1:0-10726 GCA_010014785.2 Anisolabis maritima
TGCAACTGTGCCCACAACTTGTTGAAATTTCTCTTTTAAAGGTGTTTGGCATTTACTTTGATAAATTTAGAAGCACTAAAATTGTATAAATAAATAAGCACGAAGTCTAGGCTTCCGATACCGAAATTTAATTCAAATTTTATCAGTTAAATATAAATAAAAAATAATAATAATGAAGAAAATTGTTGCTGTGTTGTTAATTTTAATAGATAAGAAGAAAGGTTCAGCAATGAGGTAGCCTTTGGATGCTCAATATAAACTCAAAATTGAGACGTTTCGAACATGGTTTAGTAGTTCATCAACAGTCCAATTTTTAAGTTGAATTTGTGCCCAAAGATGGTCAGCTTGTATTTGAAATACATATAACAATATATAAGATATATACAATATATACAATATATATACAATATTGTTAATTTATGAAACAGTCTCATTGGTGTGTGGTGAGTTTTGAATATTCAACACACTGCGAAGAATCGATTGCGCTAAGTTTGCGGAAATATTTGTTTGAATGAGTCTATTTTTTTACGAATGACCCTATATTTAGGTCTTATATCTAATTGCTAGATTTGAAAGGTCTCTATTATTGACTCTTCTTCATTAAAAAAAACCCCCCGACCGATGCTCGAACTCCAAGTACTTTATATTAAATAATAATTAACAGACACGAAAAAACCTTGAAAATACAAAAAGTAAAAAGAATTTTAATTTACTATTATGAAGTGAGAATGACATATAAAAAGCATTTTTGAAGTCTGGAGTGATATGCTGTCACATCAAATTTTTTCATATAATCGCTAATTTCTCTAGATTTCAAAAAATAGTAAATTAAAATTCTTTTTACTTTTTGTATTTTTAATTCGATTTAATCCTGAAAAGTATTTTATATCATAAATATATTACTTAATCTAATAAACTTTGCATTAATAAATTTTCGGGAGACACGGGTTTTCTAATCTCAAAATTGTATTAGATTACATGCTAAGGTTAAAATCAACATGTGTATCATAAAATGAGAAATGAATTTCAAAAGTTATAATTAATTACTTAATCCCAGCATGGGAAGCGCTAAGAGGGAGGGGTGGGGAGTCAGAACTTGATCTCGAATGATATCTTTTTATTATTTTAAATACCGGTTAATCCGTTTAATGGATAACCAGCCAGTCGACCCTCTCTGTGGTCCACTTGTTGTTGCCGGAGTCACTTGAATGTTTCACACATTGAATTCTCATCCAATCCCCTGCCCCTTCATCGCCAGCCCCTCCGGCCCCTTCCAACACTTTGTTAATTTTAATGGGGACAAATAATTTAATTTTGTTGTTGGGATGAATGAACAAGTTTTAAAACAAAATGAAATTGCTTCTCTTCAAATTCATTCATTCATTTTAAACAAATTTTAAACGCGTGTTGTTTTAAAATTTTATCATTTAGAATAAATTATTGTTTTTAATCAAAAGGATAATTTTATTTCTCTTTTCATCGTAAAAGTAGAAATTTTATTTATATTTAAAGTAAAAAAATCAAAAATAAATTAGAAATTTCATTCCATTTTCATATTAGTTTATTTTGGGATTCATAAAAAAATTTTTTTCCACTCATTAATCTTTACCAACAATTATATTAATTATCTCCTTGTTAATGTCCAGGAATTTTATTATCAGGTTTGAAGACTTTACTTCAATAGTCAACTTAATAAAATAGACCAGGGACATATCCAAGAATTAGGAAGATCAGGGGCCCTCACTGAAAAATTCATGTGAAATTAAGTCTCCCCTACCCTCTCTGAATATTTTTCTATTTGCGCTTATATATTCCAAAAGCTTAACTCCTTTTAGTATTTGGTAAACTTATACCTAATTTTCCTAGTAGACGAACATTATTATTTAATCAACTATTAATAAGTGCTAGTCTGAAAATTTAATAACAATGGTCTTAAGATAAGTTCAATTTGGAATAATAATGCAGGCCCCTCTCTTTGAGATGTTCCAGTCCAGAACGGAAATTTTCCTTTCTATTTCTTCTTACTTTCACTTGATTGGGCCAAATATAAATTAATTGATCTAAAACCGACCCTGATGAAATATAGATTAAGAGGAGACTCGATGCTCGATAAGTTGAAAATTTTATTTTTCTTTGGCTGTTTCTTATTATTATATTACCATTATCACTTATTCGTTCAATTATTTATTTATTCTAAGTTCCATACTTATGATATATATATTAATATATATAAGCATTATTTTTTGAGAAAAAGGCAGGATTCCCAGGTGCAGACAGCCAGGTGATAAATGAAAATAAATTTGTTCTTGTTAACAACGTTTCGCACTTCTAACGCTTCGCTAACAACTGGTAAATTTTTACACTTCTTCGGTAAATCTATTTTAATATTTGAAAACAGAGCATTTTGGAAGTATTGTTTGCAATATGGCCCATCTTAACAATTAACATGGATAATTATATTTATTAAAATGTTACTAAGATAAATTTATTAAAGAACTTTACAAACTACTAGTTAGCCCTGAAGAAGTGCTATTATAACTATTTTTCTTATTTTCAATCATTTTATTAATATTTTTCTTGGCTTCAATTCTTTTTTATAAAATTTTCAGGCTAAAAAAAAATGTTTTACTTTTAAAGGCTATTCATTCACTAAGTTAATAGACCAAGCCAGAGGCTCTTGAGATATTTCGACGTTAATAAAATAAAATCTTCCTTAATTTTGTGTATATGCTCGTCATAATGAAAGACGATAAAAAGAAGAAAGTGTCTGGACGTCATAAAATTCAATTTTTTTCAACAACTAGTTAATTTAAAAAATATCTTAAATTTATATTAATTATTATTATTATTATTATTTTTGGTTATTTAATTTTATTAGTCATAAAAATGAAATCTTGAATCAATTCTTTATTCTAGTGTAAATATAAGAAAATCCTTTTTTTTTTTCTTTAAATATTTTATAATTATATTTTATTTATCGGTGGGTTCGGATCCCCGGCAGTACGGTAAAAATTTATTTATATCAATTGGATACCAATTGGTATAAATAAATGCCTGGGTCATTTTTATCGTAATATAAATTATATATGGTTCAAAGGCTATATGGCCTCAGATGCTGAAGAGACTGAAAAAATATATATATATCAAAATCGGTCGTAAAAATGTTTTTTTTTTTTTTTAATATTATTTATTCATTAAATTTAGGTCCCCCCCCCTGTGGCCGAGAGGTTAACTATAATGACAATGCCTATATTGATAACCAAAGCCAAGGGGTGGGTTGGTGATTACAAAAATAAAAACCAAACTAGAAATGAATTTATTCTTTCCACACCAATTAACCAAGGTTTAATTTTATCTATTAGTTATTTATTCAACCCTTCATTTAAGGATATTGATTGAAAATGCTTGGCACTTCAATCTAAATGAATAGTAGGCTTTATAAAGAAATTCTTTGGATAAAGTATTGTGATCCGCTTTTTATCGGCGTCTACAGAGAAAAAACAGCAAATAACGCCCGGCAGCATAGGGAGAATATCGATAATAACTTAGCTAGTTCCTTTCCCCTGGATCCCTCAAAGACTTCTGATCGGCAAATACACACCCAAATAATAAATAAAAATTAATGTATTTTTAAAATCTAAAGGACCGTCTGTGATTTTTCAAGATGTCTATCGATGAGCATCCAATATCCATTCCCTTGGGAACTCAACGCTTTTCTCCATTGCCATTAATATTCGTTCCAATGCAGTCCCCACCCAAGTCATCCTACTTTTTTTTATCTATAATGTTATGACAAGTGTCTTTTAC
Organism: Anisolabis maritima; assembly: GCA_010014785.2. NCBI lineage: Eukaryota > Metazoa > Arthropoda > Insecta > Dermaptera > Anisolabididae > Anisolabis > Anisolabis maritima. The sequence continues at coordinate 3,808 of JAAAKE020013629.1, forward strand.
TCAACTCTGTCTCCATTTTTTAAAAATCAAAAAAGTCTCACTTGAAAACAACCTCCTTATGTTTATATTCTCTAAATCGTATTATAAATGATCTTTGAATTTTTTCAATAGGATATATACATATTTACATTTAAATGTCACCAAAACTTTTCACTAGATTTATATTAAATGGCAGTAGATTTATATAGATAAATAAAAATGTTTATGTAGCCTCTCAGAAAATAGAATTATTGAGTATTGAGGCTGAAACGCCCATCCGGATACGAAAATATCTCAGAGCACAGTGCACACGAAATTTTACCTCAGTTATTCGCGCGTCCATGGAGCAGGAGTGCGACTCCACCTATATGGTATTTGAGTAGTCTCTGTTAACTCCCACCCGTGTTTTTTGATTAATTACCTGAGAAGAGCTCCGCCTTCAAGCAGTGACTACCTGAAGAAAGGCCGAAGGGGGAGGAGCAAGCAAGGCTACCTGTGCCACGCTCTCTTACTTTGCCTTAACCGCCTCTTCCTCTTTAATGGCGGACCTCTCAACTTGGACAAACAACTTATGGATTGAGCTGGCTGATCGATATCATCTGAAATGATGACAGAACCGATAATTAAATTAATTGATTATAAAGGGTAAAATTTATTGCATTTCACTAAATTATGCAATTTTTTAGAAGAGTAATAAATCGGGCGCTCGATTCATTTTAAGTTGAGAGACCGATCGACCTAGTTTAATTCTTGTGGTGGGCGAACGAATCTCCAGATCTATTGTAAATATTAAGCGTTAGCTTTTGTATCATTCATTAACTTCCTGTAGAACGAGGTATATAAGTAGAAACAATCAAAGAATAGTTTCTTCTTCTTCATCTATTATAGTAGGTTTATTTTCTGGCACACATTGTTTATGTTTTGAATTTCCAATTGCCTGACCAGATGTCGTTGCGTTGCGTTCGTCTGGCGCCACTACAACCACAAGATGGCTATCATCAGCATCATCAGTCGCACTGATTTTAATTTGTCGAATGGGTTCGAAAATAGCCAAGGCTGACTGGGTGGGTGGTCCCAGGAGCAAAAAAGAGAGGCAGAAGGGGCTGTCTATCAACAACACACCTCGCTCGTGTTTTCAACACCTTGCACACCCGTTTATTACTCATGTGTGGGGGAATATCACACGGGCCTTTACGGCCCTTGCTATTTTATTTTCATTTTTATTTGATTTTTATTAAATCCTCCAACGATAACAACAAAAACTCAAAAGTTATCGTTCTTTTATTATAAATGTATTACCATCAAATAGGACTATATTAAAATACTCTTGCAAGAAATATTATTTCGATTTTAATATAAGTTCTTTTTTTAATTAAATATATAAACATCAAATATTTAATTAAATTTGGAAAGGATTTTTTTTCTTAGAGAGTTAGGAATAGGGAGTAATGTTTATCTCTTAAAAAAAATGTTTTGAACTTATTAAAGAATGCCTTCAAAGATATGTGACGACTGAGATATGGAACAGCTCCTGATTTCACTTTAAGAGGTTAAACTTGCCCAATCGATTATCTCCATTTTTGTATGACCCTACTGAAGAGATGTAATATAAGGTCACTAAACGAATTCTCTCAATCTTACCTAGGATCTTAATTCATTTATAATCATAAAGGCATTAATTTAAATAAATATGGATTGTTTAGAGATGAGGATATGGTGGAAGGTTGAGAAGGAAGATGGAGATGGCACCCAAAGCATGATTCAATAAAACTCCCAGAGATAAGACTTTCGGCAAAAGTTTATTGGGGCGACCTTTTGTTTTTGTTCATCTTTGAGTTTTGGACACTATCACAAAAATCTTTGATAAATACTATGATCTTACAATTGAAAAACCTAGTTCATGTTATTTTTTGTAAAAATTCACATTAGAATAATTCCCTATAACTGAGGAGAGGTCACAATAAACTTAGGCCGAAATCTCTGGAAATTTTATTAAACCCGGTGCATCTTGCTTTGGCTGCCATCTCGATCTTCCTTTTCAAAGTAAATGTAGACGGAATCTAAATGGTTTTAAATGCCTAAAAAGACTAAAAAAAATCACGATAGTTTGGTGAACATCTAGCAGAGTCCTCTAATGGGGCAGGAGAATGAATACCGGTCTTCGAGAAACTATATTTTTTTACCTGTATTAGGTATCAGGAGGTGTTTCCGTTAAAAAATAAGCATACAACAATTTTTTGTCATCTGGAGAAAGCGGGTAAATATTATTCTTCTACAATATTAATATAATAATTTTGAGTTCTGGATTTCTGCCACTTAAAGAGCAATATTTATTCATATTATGTGAGTAATTTTTTTCTATAGATCTTCTAATCAAAGTAGAATAATCACTCTAATAAAACAAATGCAATCATGCAATGCATTTTTGTGTGTCAAATGCGAATCTGTTTTTTTTTACAAAGTGCTTGAGATCTTAGTGACTTTAATTAAAAATATTTTTTAAAATAAAATAATATTCTGAATTTCTTTTATTAAAATGTGCTAATTTCTCTTCCAACAATCCTTAGCAAAGGCAAATTTTTTAATTTTAAAAATTTATTTACTAGGGAGGGAGGATCCAAGTGACAATTTTTTTTGTGGGGGGAGGGGGGTTTGTCTTCCACGCGTTCGTAGGAATATATATTTAGGGTGGCTGAGAAGTCTATCAAAAAGTTTACCAATACAATTTTTGCTAAAATGTTTTTCTATTTGCTATTTTAAATTCTTAGATAATATAGATATTTTCTGTATATTGTTTTTGCTTTAATATCGTGTTTATATTGTATTGGTTTTGTTTTAATATTGTATTTATATTGTATTAATATTATATTTGTATTGTGTTTGTAATGAGGCATGGCCTAGTTGTCTGAATAAATTTAAAAAATAGAGATTTAGATCTATATGGCTGTAGGCACCCTTTTAAATCATGTTTGTTCATATTTTTATAATAATACATGATTCGATAGTTGTGGGAGAGAGGTGGACTGTAGTGGTTCAAACCTAGAATGAAATAATACATGATTTTTTTACATATTTGATGTTATTATAAATTGGTAAACTGATTTTTGGGCCCTCTTGTATATGTATACTAAAAAAATTGTAAAGAATATGAAGAGGGAATATTCCACAAAATGTGAAGAAAATAGTTGGAAGCATTTTCAAGATCAGTTTAAATAACTAAAAAAGTAAAAGACCGAACGACTACTTTATGTATTGGAGAGAAGACCAAAAGTTCTTAGAAATCTAGTTGAGATGTGAAGTATTTACCCGTTATATTCACCTGTCTTGGCTCCTTCTATCCTTTGTTACATTCCTTATAGGACTTTGTTCAGGATAAATGATTCGATAGTGTACCTTAAAAGTGCCATTGTCAGCTGAAGAATTTTATACCAGCGTAATTAAGATCCTACCGAAACGGGCAGAAGGTGTGGAAAATAATGGTAATTATATTATACTAGGTAGATCACGTTTTGTTCGTCTCTGAAATAAATAACATAGTTTCAAAAGTTTCCTAAAAAAAAGACATTATTTATTACTGGATCCCCTCCCCCCTCCGTAGGCTTGTATACTAGTTGCGTCTCTCTCCCTTCAAGCAGAACTTCGGGAACGGTGGGTCGCTTCCCGTCCTGAGCTATAAAATTTAATCAAATTGGCCAAAAAATATAATAAATATTGACGGAATCTATATGGGCTCAGATATCGAAATAATAAAAATAATAACTTATAAGTAAAGATTCCATGATAATTTAACTATAAGTTAATATAAGTTTTTTAATACCTGCCTTTCACTAATTATCACAGCATTAAGCTAAAGTATTACTTCCTTGGAAATAGGTTAAAAACAAGGTGAGATATTCACTATTTAATTTACCATGTCTAATTAAACCTAACAAAAGAATCCCTGTTTAAGGAATGAATTCAAATATTCTTTTGTTAATTGATTGCATTACCTTTCTTATTATCTGCATTCATTTCTATGACAAATTAAGAAAAAAATTGAATGTAGCTTCAAGACATAAGACGTATTCTCTATTATGTGTTCCAACAAAAATATTGAACAAGCCTCTAAACTGCAACGTAAGGGGGGGGGGGTTGGGAAAGGGGAGATTCAGGCGCTCAGGCTCTCCCCATCCTCTCCACCATTAGATTTCAATAAAAAAATTGTTTAAGTCATATAAGTCCATTTAGATTCCATCCATATTTATTTAAATTAATTGGTAGCCAATATAATTTAAATAAATTTTGTTGCTTGAGAAGAGAGGCGAACCCCTGATCTTTGGATCTAGAAGCAAGATCTCTACCTCCTGAGCCAAGGGTCAGGGGCAATAAAATTTTATAAATTATAAATATGAATAATTAAATTATTCACACATTTTATTAGTGAATTTGTTTTAGTGAAAAAAATTCTCTAATTATATGAATACTGTTAATATAGGCTATAAGAATTATAAGAGGGGCGTATAATTTTTCAATTTCTATACAACTGGGTTGCACTTTTAACGAGTTATCGACAGTTTAATTAATTAAACTGGCTTAGTTAAGGAATATATGATATCAAAGAGATATTGCACCTCTCCTTTAGAGCAGATGAAAAGTTCTGACTTCAAGATCTAAGGGTCAAAAGCTTACTCACTATTCTGGGAAAAATCTATTTAAATAAATTGCTATGAAAAAGGTTGAGACTGAGGTGCCTCCTTTGCCATTACACTAAAATGGGCCGGGGGTGTAACAGCAGAAAGTCCGCCACGAGAGTGGTTCAAGTTCAGAGGCATCAAACACCCAGTAAAAACAATCATCTTAAAATCTATACTATTACCAATTAATTTAAATAGATATGGATGGGTAGACGGTATCGTCTTATATAATTACAATTTATAGCATATACCTAATGCGTTCGATACCAAAAAGGCTAAAAAGAGGGTCCAGGGTCCAGGTCCTCTGGTTGCTCACACTGCATTGCGGACATTTAGACGTCAAAAAGTCCGCTATGAAATGTGGGTACGAGGATGGTTTGACATCAACAAACATTATTTTATAATCCTCCTTAATATTCTTTAATATTTAAACTAAGATACAAAGAAACTGAAACACATTTATTTTTTATTCATTTTGCAAATAAAGTTTTTTTATTATTATTTACTGGGATAGCTCATAAGGTAACAGCCACTAAATAAAAAAAAAATATATATATTCGTATATAAGTAAAATTAAAAAAAGAACGATACTTTTTATAGGTCATAAATATCCTACCGAATTCAGAGTTTAGTAATTTCTTTCCAAAAGATCTCTAATTTAAATGATGTGATATTTTTTATTCGTAAAGGAATATTGGATTTTTTTTTAATATTCCCCTTGATTTTTTTTGTCGTTGTTGTGATTTTCATGTCCAGAAGTAACCCACCATGGATCTAGCCAACCAGCTTCTCTCTCCACTTAACAGGGTTAATAAAGTCGGAAACCCTCCAGGCAGAGATAACCCCTTTGAAAATATTGCAATCGGACGACAACCACCCCTGCCCTCTCTTCTTTTCCAGACGATCCCACGGGATCCCAACATCCCACCAACTCCTAGCGGGAGATAAAAGTAAACGCGGGGATATAAAGGTACGCCCCGGGGGTCAAACCTCCCCTCATTCCGCATTTCCGTACCAAGACGATTTAATACCTGTTATGCACAATTTTATTGCAAAAACGTTTTAAAATATATTTTTATAGAGGAACATGAATTAGTCCTCTTATCAGTAAGCTTGGTAATTGGAATAAGGCCGCAGGGTGTCGCCGAAAATGGGGGTACTCTATTCATTTGCTCCCATGGGCCATATGGACTAATTTTTGATCCAATATAATAGTTCTTTTGTTGAGGCCAACCAGGTTTAAGATTATAGGCTTATTATTCTTTTGTCCGATTTCAAATGTGATATACATAGTTGACCTGAAATAAATGATTTATACTATAATGAAAGGATAATAGCAATATTTGCTTTTTCCTGTTCTATTTTCGACCTTAGTTAGGTATTAAAAAAAATGGTAGATTGTATGACGTCATTAAAATGCTAAATATTTCGTGCAATAATTTATTTATACGCAGTATATTTTTTTGTCTCCCAGGCGAATATAATTATATTAAACGGTAATCGATATACAATATTACTATTATTAAAAATACATAAATAAAATTATTATTATTTAAACTATATTATAGCATTAAAATAATGTGTTATAACTTATCACTCATGACTTTTATTGTGTTATTTTTATTGTTGTATGTATTAAAAATGTAGATATGTTCTAGTGTAAAGCGTCCCAGAACATTCTTTGATTAAATAAATAAATAAATAAATTTTAATTATTAGAAACACTAAATCGTGGAGTAATTCTTTTATTATGACAAAGTTAATAATGTTTTCTGTTTTTCTTGGAGAAAATTTTTTTCACTAATTTTTAACAACCTATTTTAAAAACTATTTTTAGAATATGAAGAGAAAAGGAGAGCTATCTTAAGAAAGGGTATGATGAGTTTTCCAGGTGTTCTGGAGATTAAAAATAACCAAAAGACGTGAGGGGCGTAGGCTGTCTGGCGTCCAAACCCTTGAGCACAAGGTACCCACAGACCCTATATAGACTTGTTCAGGGAACTAAATTTAACGTCTTTTATTATAAGGCTCATTTCTAATCGAAGAGATGTACTGAGAAATATTTATTCGATTCCTGGGCCAGGTCATTTAGACATTCAGTGAATGAGTCTATTTAATAAATAAATTTTTCCATAAGTGAGTTTTAAAAAAGCCTCCTGCTTGTTTTATGTGTGATTAAAAAAAATAAGATGATGCAGGTAGAACGCATATTGGTGATATTCCGAGCCGAGTTGTTCGTGTGCTATCGAAAAACAATGACCGCTACG
>JAAAKE020013640.1:0-10725 GCA_010014785.2 Anisolabis maritima
AGTACACGACGCATTAGCCATCCCGACATTCGCCTTAAGCTGTTAAGGAAAACCTGGCCAAAACCTTAACAAGGATGAGGTTACGACGAGTTGGTTCTGGAATAATCTTATTCTGAGATGCTCTATTTTTGCTCTCTAACATTTCAACATTTGAGTCCTTATTGCTAATTAGATAGAGCTGTTGTCTAAAGGGTCGATTTCATTTAACAAATAACTTTTCTTAAACTTATACATTACGAGGGGCAAATCAGTCTAATGTAAATGTTTTTTTATTTTATTTTTTGATTAGAAATAATAATGAAAATGTTTTTTTTTTATTTGTCCAGAAATTAGCTCCTACTTGGGATAGTCTCGCCAATGCTTTCTCGCACGATTCGATTGTTCAAATAGGGAAGATTGATTGCACCATTCATCGAACAACTTGCACACAATATGAAATCAAAGGATATCCAACTCTCATGTGGATCGAAGACGGAAAAAAGGTGAACTATCAATTGCACATTTTTATATCATTTTTAATACTTTAAAAATTATTAAATCACATATTATCGAATTATTCTTTACACTCAACCAACCAATTAATTCTAAACTAATTTTTTTCTCCAGATTAAAAAATACCAAGGCGAGAGAAGCTATGAGCAATTAAAAGAATTTGTAATTACAATGCTTGGAACAGAAGATAAAACTCCACTTCAAGAGAAAATTCCTGCTGGAAGTCCTGTAGTTTCACTTTCAGCAGAAAATTTCAAACATGGCATAGAAAAAGGAATGACATTTGTAAAATTCTATGCCCCATGGTGAATAAACTTTTTTTTAATAGAAAAAATGAATGAAATGAAATTCTTAATTGGACAAAATAAAATGTCGCTAAAGGCATGCAAAGCCTCGTCGGGATTTTTTTTTAATTAATATGCGTAAAATTTATTAGAAAACCTCATATTTTAAATAAGTCACTTTTAGTCAATGAATGTGTTTAGTATAAAATTCATCTAAAAAAGCATTAGTTCTCTACAATAAAATTTAACAAAGGAAATAAGATGGTATTTAAAAAAAAATCCATTATTAGTCCACAAATTCACTTTCTATGTTAATATAGATATAGAATCTTTTAACGACTTTTGTCCTGAAGATGTTAGATGGGTGGTGTGTAACGGAAATATATAATATATTCTATTCGATTCGTATAATATATTAATATTATTAATATTATTAATATATTGGTCCGAAAAATCTTTTATTTGGATTCTTTCATTTAAACTATAATTAAAGTTATTAAAGGAAAAAATAATTTATTTAGACATATTTTATCCATTTTTTTTAATTCTTTAGAAAAAATGCACTGTTTTTATCCAATATTTTTTTTCTAGGATTTTTTGATAAATATAATCTATTAATATTTCAAATTTTAATGCTTGGCCAATGAATTATTTTTGTTGTCTGTTGTTGCTTCACTCATTAGAGAATTTTTAATGAAATTATCTTTTTTGACGTTGATTGACTTTTAGAAAATAGGCCAAGAACCTTTTTCTCTCCTAGAATACTACATTAATTATTTGAGAATAATTTAAAAATAGATTGTTCCTTGAAAATTTGTTCTCAGCAAAGAAATTGACATAATTTTCAAGTTGTGTCGGATATAAAGCTTTGTGTATATATGTATTTAACTTAAGCAAAATTGACTTCAATTTGAAAACCTATTTGGGAGCAAAAGTATCGTTATGTGCGATTTTTATTTTATTTAAAACTTTTGTACTCTCTTTTTGACCTTTAATGAAATTCGCAATTGAATTTTTTCAAAATTGTGTTATGCGCTATCTTTTGACACACGGAATCAGCTTAGATGGTCCTTATTAAAGTTTATATATTTTAGAGACTTTTTTTTTAAAGACTTCTACAGACAACAGGGGCAAGTAATTAATTTGTTGAAAAATAATTCATTCTTTTCACATAGAAAATAAAATTTTTTTGTTTGTTTACTTTATCACATAACATTTTTCCTTTTTTAGGTGTGGGCATTGTAAAAGACTATCTCTAACATGGGAAGAATTAGCCACTAAATTTATAGGGAAATCTAATGTTAAAATAGCCAAAGTAGATTGCACTGTTGAAATTAGTAAAGAATTATGCAGTAAACAAGAGGTAAGCATTTCACTTTTTAATCTTGATATATATTAATACTCAATATATTCCTTTCCCACTCACACCTCAAGAACAATCCTCATATAAATAATCCAGGCTAGTACCAATCATTAGAGATAACTTAGAAGTAGAGAATTTTATACTGTTTCGTCCATTTACGTTACAAAATTGTCTAATTCAAGTGTGTATATATTTTCTTAAAAGGTTGCTTTTTTATTTAGATATTTTATTTATTTTAATTTTTTCAGACATTAGTTCCCAATTATATTTAATTATTTGACTAACATTTTTTCATTCCTTTCCTATTTTAGGTGGATGGATTCCCCACATTAATATTATACAAAGAAGGCGAAAAGGTCGCAGAATACACAGGTTCCAGGTCTTTGGATGACCTATACGAATTCGTCATGCGATATACCTCCCACGATGAACTCTGATTGAGATTCGCAATTTATCTACGAAATTCTTTCTTCTGCCTAAGTTACTTAAAGCTCATAAAAATAAAAAAAATTTATTTGCCTTTAGAATTATTTGTTATTAATTGAGACCGGATTTTTGTGAAATAAGAAAAAAATCCTTTTGCAGTTCATTATTTCGTGAAGAAAGAAAATAAATTTATTAAAAATTTCACTTCATTATTCAGGAGATAAATAAACTAAAACGATTGACAACCTTCTGTCTCATTTGTAAGTTAATCACAAATACCAATTGGTGTAAATAAATATGTCTGGATAATTTCTATCGTTTAAAAGTCTATATGGCCCAAGATGTCAAAAAGTCTTAAAAAAAAAGAAATACAAGATCTTTGAATTTGGGCTCCATTGTTCTTTCTCCCCTAATAACTAAACCATACAAGTCTTCCCAGCAGAGGTTTGAGTGAACTTAGAAGTATAAATTAGCTTCTTCAGATTCAATAAGTAGATTATGATGAACTTATTTGAGAACCAGATCAATAGTTTAATGAAAAGAACATTAGCCAATGAATCCATTTCTTAGTCGGTCCAAAATGCAAGTAAATTAATAAATATACCCCTGGGAAAGTGAACGTTTCCTCTCATAAAAAAGCTTGTCTGTTTTGGCTCTATAACAACCAACGGCGTAGTTAGCATTTATGGGCCCTCAAATAGATTAAATGTTTGAGGCTCCTTTTATATTAAGTCATTTTTTGATTGATTAATAAATGTTAAAAATTATTTTATTGTATATTTCGGCTTTTTAATATTTTCCTCTTCTATTTTTTGTTGGATGCTTCGGAAAAAGTTGGCCTTTAAGTAGCATATACTGGCTGAAAATAGAAAATTAATCCCTTCCTTGCATTTTCTAAGTTTCATTTTTTTTTTATTATTTGTTAAAGAATTTGAAATTTTGATTGGTATTTTAGGATTTGGAATTTAAAAATTACTGCCAAAAATTTTTAATATCTTTTAAAAGGTAATTAAGAGATAGAGGAAAGCAGCGTTGGGATTATTTATAACTGTCTTCTGAATATTTATTAAAGGAGCTCTGTAAATCTCAATGACTCAGAGCAGCTTTGCGGACATGCAAAAATAGAAAAAATATTTTTGGACAAATTGACGCTAACACTAAAATTAAAACCATTGTAATTAGTATATTATCAATTATTATATATTATAAAATTTAACTATTTTTCACTGACTTACAGGAATTTCTAAGGACCGTTCCCGGTCTATGAACGAAACTTTGCTCTATAATATGTAAATTATAATTTAAAAAATGAGATTTCATACAATGGCTTAGAAAATTTGGTTGAATGGTGAATACATATACTATATTTTATGAAAAAAATAATTGGAACAACACTAAACTCCGGTCTCTTGTTATTAATTATTTGCTCAAAAGACAAGGTGAAAACCTAGCCAAGGTTTTCTTTAGGTAACAAATAATTATAGATTTTAGAAACATTTACAATTATATTAATATAAAAAAATTAATTGGAATATTCATAGTGAAATACCTAGTTATTTATTTTATAATTTCATCCGAGTGAATTTTTTTATATTAAAATTATGTAGGTTCTTCCATTTCCTCCAGATTGTCATATAAATAAAATTTACTTTTTGATAATATTTTAAAATCATTTATCAAAATTGCTCGTTTGTTAATATAGTTTTTTTTTTTTTGTAAAAGCCCATATTTTAGACATATCTATAATATACATCTATTAATAGAAATAATTTTTGAATATAACGACTGATTATCCTTTTTTTGTTGTTTTATTATACTGTAGTGTGCCGCTTAACAACTAAGCTTTCATCTAATGAAGAAATGACTGCGAGGAAATTATTATTTTTTTAAATTTTGCGTCACTTTCTCTAAAAAGTAAATTTTTTCTAAAATTCATTTTTTGTTTAACCATGAGAAAAATACATTTATTTATAAAAATAATTTTTTATTTATATTATATTTATTATTATTTAATTTTAATTTCAATTTTAATAATTGGCAACTTCAATTTCAACTCGACTCCCCTTAATCCACTCTATCATTTTGAATTATTTAAATTATAAGTATCGTTGTTAAGCAGCACAAAATCGTATATTTATTAGTTTTTATTAATTATTATCCTAATTGTTATTTTATTTATATTTAATAATTTAAGGAATAAGAAATCTTTTATCATAATTGATTGATAAAAAATCAGACAGTTGTGATAATATTATTAATTTCTCTACACGTTTACATTTTATTACAGTGGTTTCCAAAATGGACTGTCGCTTTCCCATGGGGCGTGAGGAGGTGTCTAAACTCTAATAAAAAAGCGCTGAAATTCAAAGTTTTTTTAAATATTTTTCTATTTTTTATATAAGTTTCTAGAGTCTCACAAACGTGGAGAAATTATTTTCTTATAAGTAAAAATTCATACTATCTGATAAATTAAAAATTATGATAGAAAATAAACTTTCTTACAGGGACAAGTATATTTTTTAAAAAGGAGGATGGCTAAATAAGTGGGAACCTCTGTTAAATACTAAGCCATATTGCTGTTTTTTATTTTTTATTTTCGATTTATTTTTCGGAATTTTCTTTATATTAATAAAAATAATTTCACTTTGAAAAACTTTTATAATATGAATTAAAAATAAAGTATATTTGAGGAAGAGAGAGATCCATTTATCTTTTCCATTTAATATAGAAGATGGTTGCCAAACTAGTGGGTCGCATGCGAAGCAATTTTTTGTTCTTTTTAACTTCTCAAATATATACTTAATAAGAAGGTTTTTATACAAAATTTTGTGTCACTTGCGAGACCATTTTAGTTTGACATCCTTGATAGAAAATAAATATAATAGAAAGAAAATGTGACGCAAAATTTGCGGGTCACCTATGATTTTTTTTTACTAAAAAAAAAGGAGGGGCTACCCATTCAGTGTCTCGTTGAAGAAAAGTAGAGGAAGAATCAAATAATTTTGATCTCTAAATGATCAAAAAATGCCAAATTTTTGTAAAGAAGAGCAAAAATAGATAATTCTACCCCTGCATTTTGCTTTTACTTATCGTTATTGGAAAAATTGAAAATTTTATTAGATTCCTTATTACATTTTTTGACAAATATTTTCAAATTATTTTCAATAATTAATAGCTTTCGAAAATCCAGATTAGGATTATCTATTTTCGTCCATATGCACGAGAAAAGGAAGATTTTGTCAAAATAAAGTGAATATATTTCTTTCTTTTTAAATAAAAATATTTAATGGCACTTCCGATTTCGACTGGCCTTTAGCTATCTTCTTCAAAGCACTGGTATCAATAAATATTTTTTATAAAAAAATATAAAAGACATATACACGCTTTATTTTCCTTCTTAATATAAAATAATATCACAGAGAAATCTTTAGTTAGTTAAATTCAATAATTTCTGAGTGTTTTAGACTCTTCCAATCCGATCAAATTTTTTCTAAGTCTCATTTACATCATATTTTCCTTCTTTTTAAGAGCTCGTTCTAGAAATTTCTTTTTTCCTGATCAACTAACCTAATTATTTCAACCTCTTCCCAATTTATCTCACTCTTCTATTCTTTTCCTTTCCCACTATTTTTTCATAATTTTGTTTAGACTGATATTAGCCTATTGAATGTAATCTGGGCTAGTCCTAGGATCTGAAATGATTGGGTATACTAAATATGGGACAGCCTTTCTTTCCTTTCTTTTCATTTCCCTTATTTTGGAGTGTTTTTCGGATAGATGGGAAATTTCTCCTTTTCGAGGTGGCATTTTTATTTATTTATTTTTGGGATGGAGAAGCGGGTTCTGCCACTCATCTGTTAAATTTTTATTATTTTAATTTTATATAAAAATATAAATAATTAAAAATTATTTTATAACAATTAAATTATTTTTATTTTATTTTATTTTTTTTATAGTGACCACGAAATAGACTAATATTTTCTCAAGGGCAGATAAACATTTAAAAATATTTGAATTATTGCGTCACCAACGTGAGATTGTTTAAATCTCGAATTTTTCTCTTGGTTCATTTATTCAAAAGAGCCGCTTAATAGATTAGGCAATGAGAGAGAGCTCAGTCCTCTCAGTTATTATTTATAATATTTTTTATGATTTATTAAATAATACAATTTTCATAATTCTTGAATTTTGTATTTATTTAATTATCTTTTTGATTTGAATTTTCGACCAAAGAATAAATTAATGTGTGCAAAGAATAAAAAGACTCAAGCGCCATCTAGCGGTGGATAGAGATGCAGGCAGTCCAAGTTGCTTCCAGCTTCAAACATCTCTTCTATTATTTATTGAGTGTTGTTAAATTTCCGTCGAATTTGCTTTCAAATTATTAAAATTTCTTTAGAGAATTTAATTTGTAATGTGATATCTTGTGGAGTATAAAATTTCGCAACCAGGAAAACAACACACGTTACTTAATTCGTCTCAGAGGTAATTCAAATTTATTTTATTATTCAGAGAATTAAAAAGGCAAACGCAACATGGCTGCATCATTATTTAAAAGAAATAAAAATTATATAGAAGAATTTTATTGAAATTTTTTATATCGAAATATACAATCTAAATAATATAAAGATTTTATGAGTAAAATAATGATAGTATTTATTAGTAATGTTTGTTTGTTTTTATTGAGAATTTTTAATATAATTTGAATTTTTTTAAGTGATTATATTTAAATGAGTTCATTGGTTTTTTACTTTCTATAATTTAAATATAAAATATTTTAATTCACATGATCTTTTTATCTTACGTAATTTGAGACCGACATAAAAATAAGACATTATAGATGCTCTAGGAGGTCCCAGAATTAAATAAATGCGGGCTACGGCGAAAAATTAAAAAGAAAAAAATCAATACACGTGATCTACTCACAATTTTTCGGAGAAAAAAATCAAAGTGAAGGATAAAGAGAGAGAAGATAATTTCTGGCTAGGTGGTTAAGCACGTCCAGCTTAGGTAGTGGGCACCCATAATTCGGAGTTGGCATGAGACGCCGCCTGCTCGCCCGTCCTGACGATGAAGAGAGGAGACTAGCAGAGGTAAAGGGGTGTAATTCTTTGCTCTGGTAACTCGTTATCCACGAACTCACCAGGAGTGAGCCCATGAATATCATAATACATCCACAAGTCTCTATGCCAGTCTTCGGCATTTCTTCAAGGACAAGTTGTGCGACGGGCTGAACTCTCGGTTGTATCTATAATTTCTAAAGTTGACCTCTGATTACGTGATTATTAAAATAATTCCAAAAGATATAAATAAAATATAAATATAATAGTAAGATAAAATTTAAAAATTCGAATAAACCATCGTCCAAAGTTAAATGAAAATTTTCATTTTATTCTTTTTAGGGTCAACTGAGAGGGAGTGAGGAAAGAGAAGCCAACTTCTTAATCTCACTATTAAAAGGTGAATCTTTATTCTAATTAAATTACTCAATCCTATAAAATTGGATGATAGCCTTTGAAAATTATAAATGTGATGATGATGATAAAAAGTGCCTTTGCCAATAAAAACTAAATCTTTATTTTTATCTTGTTACAATTATATATTTTTCCTTAATTTTTTTTATTTTAAGAATAATAATTTATCTACCTATATTAATGTTCTATTTGGGTTCCGACTACATCACTTTTAGTATCTGGTCGTTGTTGAAATGAACCTAAACATTTGACTAAGTCGAAAATATTATTGGTATGTTTCAAGTTGGTTTATATATAGACTTGATTGAGTCCAAAAAGCGTGCAGCATTTGATTGACAGCACGTTAGGAAAATAAAGCCAGATATAGACCATAGGCATCAGGCAGAGGCAGCATAGGCCAACCAAGCCAAATGCTCTCGGTGACATTTTCTTTTCTTTTTTTTTAAGAAGCGGAAACAAACGAAACAGCACACAGATATAATCGTTGTTATGACGAACTCGAGACAGCAATAAATAAATAAAATTATAAAAGGGAGATAAAGAAAAAATGAAATGAAATGAAATGTTTATGAATAGGCGCCGAGTTGGGGAAGGGCAGAAGCCCGGACTTCACCAAAAGGGACAATATTTATAAAAAAAAAAAAACATGAAAATATAATCTATTATTGTATTATATATAAAAAGATTGCAAGAGTAAATTTTTATTTGTGTGTTTGCAATTGGAATGTCTATTACAAGAAACCGTAATCTAATCATGATACTTATCTTAATACAGTACATTTATTTATTATACTTGGATACTGCTAGCCCGGGAATTTTAATTAATTCTTTTCAAAAAAAATTCATTCATTGATAAAAATAATTCCTTTATAACAAAAAGAAGATACGAAGATAGATCACGTTATTTGAGCCAGGGGTCTAGGGCTTCAAAGTTGTAAACAGTGGCGTATTCAAGGGAGGAACCGAGGTGCCCCCTAAATTAAAAAATTTTCAAAAATTATGTTTAAATGGAAGAACCACTTGCGAATAAACAAAAACTAATTCTAAAGATCATATAAAAAAAAATTTTGATCCACCCCCTATCCAAACAATTCTATATACGCCTCTGGTTGTAATCCTAGGGAAATATTCTGTTTGTTAAATTTAAAAATGCATTGAATTAGAACATACATAGTAATTCCAGGGACCTCCTAGTACTTTTTTCATTTATAATTATTTTTATTTGATATTTAAGTAAAAAAATAGGAACAGGGTTGTCCAATAATTTTTTGCGGCTTTCAAACTTTTTATGTAAAATATTTTAGTACAATATTATACATTTAATTTAATATTTATAATATTTAATATATATAAGGAAACAATAATAAAATTAAACAAATTGTTCTAATTAAATGTTTTTCTTTGCTAACTTCAACTTTTAGTGTTTTAGGCGGTCTTCCTAATCTGTCTATGATTAGGGGTGAAATTTAAATATTTTGGTTTGCCAAAGGTCCTTGAGGAGAGATAATGTATTTTTCTAGAAGTTAGAAATAAAACCGACTATTATATATCGAAATATTAATTTAATTTCTATTTTTTGATAGTGTTCCACATTCTGGGGTCATCTTGCGGACACTGATGGACTACTGGAACACTCGATGGAACATTGCAGGCATTTCATGGTGATCAGCACTTGATGGACTACTGCGTACAGCTCATGGCGACCGACAGTTGATGGATAATATAAACCGTGAGTCACCGTTTATTTTATAGGAGATTCAGATTTTTTTAGTTTCACATTATTTTGGACACTTCTTACAAACAACCAAGACAAGTGATTTGCTTTGGAAAATTGGTAAAAAAACATGATAGTTTGAAAACTTTCTAGTATCAAAAGCATAATATTATGATATATTTTTCTCTATTACTAATTTGAGAAAATAAAAATCATATATATTTGCTATATTTTTTTAATATTGAAAAATAATGTATCATTTTAATTTTATGTTATTGAAACTAGATAATCAAACTATTTTATGTTACTAGCAAATTTATAAACAACCCACTCATCTTTAGTTGTCTTTTGATTCTTTGAAAGTGATCAATTTAATGTGAAACTAATGTTAAGTAAAAGTATAAAATATATACCTAAAAATATAAAATAAAAATTCCATAAAGTTATAAAAGAATAAAAGATATAAAAATTTAAACAAATATTACAAAACTGAAAAATAAAAGATAAAATGCAAAAGTAAAACACTAAACATAAATTATTTACATTTGATTCAAAATATAAATTATAAAAGTACACACAAGTCATTCATATTCATTAAAATAAATAGTTAAATGTCTTCAAATTTATTTTATGTTCATAGATAGAATTTAGGTATAGGTTAAAAATTAAAATTTAAAAATTAATACCAACATTAGTTAGAATTATTACACAAGAACATGATATGGATGGTGTTTCCCAACCTTTTGCATTTACGGTAAATTTTTTATGGACCGACGTAAATAAAAAAAACATTTTGCAAAATTTAAAATATATTTCGGTTTCATATGTTGATATCACATTAATATAAATAATATACAAATTTTCATTTTTCTGCAGACCGACAAAAATATCTTACAGATCGGTATCTCTTTTTCTCAATTATAATTGTACCATGATGTTGTTATTTTGAATATAAATAATAAAATAAAATAA
>JAAAKE020013651.1:0-10724 GCA_010014785.2 Anisolabis maritima
TATAACTAATTCCATTCGGTCTCTGTTCAAAACGGCGACACCCTATCTATTCCCCCACAGAGTCCCCTGGGTAGCCTTTTGAAATACAATAATTAAATCAGTAAAAAAACTACAATACATGGATTTTGTGTTTGAATTTAAAATTGAGAAATTATTTCTTTTTATAAAATAGTTAACTATCTAAAAAAAATTTCCCCAAAATTTTTAATCATATTTCTAAACATTATTTATTGATCAAAAAATAGTTCTCTGAAGATTTTTGCCAAAATTCAGTGTGAATAGTAAATAAAGTAGGACATTCTGTTATTATTTATTTTTCAAGCTTTCCAAACTAACAAATCTTTAGGAAAGATGCCAAAAGTAAGCTCCTATTCACTTTTAACTAGATTGAACAGAAGAAGGAAAATTCTAGTTTGGTTATTATTTATCTATTAAATCTTGAAATAAACTTAACAGCTTTGTCTTGCATTTGGTATCCTTTCCAACATTGATCCTCTCTATTATTTTCAAACATAGAATACAAATTATTTTAATTAATTAAATTATTATTATTGATCTGTTTTATTTTGGTTCTCTCAACAACATAACTCTAATTATCTAACCGTCTCTCTCTCTCTCTCCCTGTAATTGGAATGGAATTGTATATTTAGCAAGATCAAAATCGATATATAGTTAATCTGTTTCCTCTTTTGTTTTCGTATTATTAGACATTAGTCTTAATTTCGGGCACTTAATGCAGACCAAACAACTTGATTCCTTTTATATCATTTAGTTATTTCAGTATATTGTTGTATTTATTAGTAATAGAAATCTTGAATAATTATTTTCTTCTGTAAGTTTATAATTATTATTATTATTATTATTTAATAAATAAAAAATTTTTAAATTTTTAACATCAACTTTGATGGGCGTTAGCAGAATTTTTACAAAGAATAGGCGAATATATATATTTTTTAAATATTTATTTAAATTAATAAAATTTAATTTGCAATTGAGATGAGATTGCGAATATTGCTATTTAAAGACATGACCTATATCGTTTAAAATATTTATCAAATACTTGTTAAAAATTTTTCCTTTTGTATTTGTATTATAAGTCAGAAGGGAAGGACAGCCTAATTATCTTGGAATCTTAGCGTCCATGAGGGGATATGCGCGATATTCATAGTGAAACCCTAAAAATTTCGTTTCTTTTCTTTTTTCATCTTCTATATTTAATTGTCTGTTTAGACATCCTTAATCTGAGGAATTGAGCAAAATAAGAAATTGATAAATTTTATAATTTCTTCTTTTTGATTTTATAAGAAATTTTAATTTGTAATGACTTAAGGAGATAACCTCTAGCTATGCTACTGCTTGCTAGCTAACCCATCCAAGAATCAAAAAAGGATTATTTAATAAACTTGCATTATATGTCATTAAAAGATATAAAAATAATTATTTATTTTGAATGGGGATTAAATTATTTCTATACAATCAATTTTGAACATCTGATTAATTACTCCCCTTTTTTTTCGGAAATGGCCAACTGTGTATCTGGACCTTTTAGGTGGGAACTTCTTTAACCAACCGAAGGGTAGGTAGTAGGTAAAGTTGTGTAATCTCAAAAAAATCCAACTAATGCTAACAAAAAATGTTTTGTGTTTTCCATTTAAGTACATGATGTCTGTGTATGTGTGAGGTAATTTCTTTCATGTACGATAACAAAAAAAAAATCTTATTCGATTATGTTGAAATATTTTGTCTTAAGATGATCAAAAAAATTCTTTTTTCTGTAAGAAATTAAACAAAAATTAGAGATGACCCATTTTCATAATTAATTTATTATTCATTTAAATTTAATTACCTTAATTATAAAATATTTTTTGAGAAACCAAATTTTTATCAAGTCAACAAAATTGATCAATTTTTAATAAAAGTTATTGGCTATTAGCTTCAGATACATAATTTTAAACTTGCAAAGGGGACCAACACGGCTGGTTCTAGCTAGCATACTCAGTAGCAGCAGAATAGACCGAATGGCGCATTTTTGATAAAAATTTGGTTTCTCAAAAAATTCTGATGCTAGTGAGTATGCTAGAATCAGCCATGTTGGTCCCCTTTGCAAGTTTAAAATTATGTATCTGCGAATAGCCAATAACTTTTATTAAAAATTGATCAATTTTGTTGACATGATTGGGTCTCGAGTAGTGCAAAGTTTAGCACGTTGGGATAGGGCGCATCCCCTTAGCTCTGGCCAAAAAATTAACCCACTTCTTTCTTGGGAATGTTGGATTATTTAAATATAAATCCACCTCTTTTATCGGATGGCAGATTGACTTCCCACGTGTAGATTTTACAACAATGATAAGTTTAAAAAAACTATTGTATCATCGTTGATGGCGCATGCTATATGAGCCAAAATATATGTTAATAAAGTTTCTTTCTTATTCGTTGAACAAAAAAGACTGGTTATCTTATCGCCTGTTCTAAATTATTTAAATCTCCTTTACTCCTTATTCTTTTTCATTTTCATTTAGAAGGATACAGATGCCTTAGATTGGACTTAATTGATTATAATATTCCCACTTCTATAATTTTAATAATTTCACTTCTAATCTTAGATTTCTTATAATTATAATAATAAAATTAACAAAATATTTATTTTTAGGTGCAGCAATAGCCTCACCCCAACCAGCTACAATAGTTACTCCTGTACAGACTATAACAACAACAACCACACCCACAGCTCAAATTCACATTCAACACCAACAACTTCAACAACAGCAGCAAAACCTTCAACAACAACAACAGCAACAGCAGCAACAACATGCTCAACAACAGGTACTTATTTTTGAGTAAAATTTAAAAAAATACAAAGAAACGCATTGTTCTTTTATTTTACCCTTCTTATCTTTGTATTTTTTTTAATTATAAAAGCATTAATTTTTTTCAAGTTTTAACATTTTTTATTTATTTATTTATTTATTTATTTTAGATAATTCAAGAAAATGAACAGTTTGCCCTGGCTTGGCTCCGATCAACTCTTGAGTTAGGATCCGGCTGTCGAGTAGAGCAACAAGAGCTATATAAACTCTACTTAACAGCGTGTGCTAAAATAGGCCGTCGAGGTGTTATTGCTCCTCTTCATTTCCCTCGTTGTGTTAGGTAAGTTTTCTTTAAAATTTAATTCCCTTATGTAACTTTTCCATTAATTATTTTCTTTAATGTTTGAATTTAAATATTTATTATTGGACATTACTTCCTTCTGATTGCTCAAAAACTTCTCGATGGAGGTTAGTTTTCTTCTGCCCTCCACTATTCTGGTACATTTTTAATCATCCTCAATAGGAATTATATATCTAGTATAATAGATATAAATATTGTTATATATTTTAAAATTTTGGCATTAAAAATTTTGTTCTCAAAAAAGACGGTATAGATAATCCCATCCTTACATTTTCCCTTTCCTCATAATTATTGTTTTTTTTTTTTTTTTGGATGGTGAGAAGAGAAAATATCATCAAGCTTTTATAAAGCTACTTAATTTCTTTTTTCCGAATGGCCTTTCACCCTCAGTACATTCAAATTAAATTATGTATACCCCTTATTTTATGTTTATTGTTAAAAAAATTTCTGAAAAACCATTCATACTTGAGGTCGCCTGTATTTCGAAGTCAATATAATTATATAAAAACCTTTTCCTCCACCTCTTATCATATGTTATTTTATAAATAAATAAATACATTAAAATAATTTATTCCTTAAATACTACAATAAACTTAAATAAGTAACACAAGAGAACTAAATCATGTTTTCTTTTTTTTTAAATAGGTCGGTGTTTGGAGGAAGCATTGGTCCAATTCCGATCAAGACGACGACAACAACCGGCAGCGATGCGGCTAACAATAATAATACAAGCAGCACGACAACAACCTTGAGTTACTACGATGGAATTAAGGTGCGCGAGAAACCGTACCCGATCCCGTCCGCAGCCCAATCCCCTGCTACCGGCGAAGAAGCTCTCCCGTCCATCCTGAAGGCGCAGCTGAGTGCACCTGCTAAACGCGAGTCTCCTAATCAGGTACGTAATAGATGTTCACACCTGCAGAAATTCCAGACCACCAGGCTGTCTAGGGGATTGGCAGCTAGCTCTCTTCGTCCATAAAATTCCTTCACTGTTATAACTCGGTATTTCCTGCGCTTCTATACTTTGTTCACCAAATGCTTGTTTCCTTAAAGGCCTTTCGCCTTCCTTTTTTTTTTTTTGTTATTGTAATATTGTTGTTTTTGTCTTTGTCAAGTATTTTTATCAAATTGATATTTTTTCACTTTGCTTCCATTTCCCTAGACATCTTAATTTTATTTTGTTTTGGGCTCTCTCGGTATACATTTTCGTATTATTGTTAAAATTTTATTTATCTTTTTTATATTGTGTTTTAATTAATTTATTTTTTTATATAAATTATCTCTTATAGTTAAAATTATTTGTTTCTCAATTATTTTTTAAATCACTGTAAATAGTCTAATTAATTATTTGATGTTTTATTCATTATTTTTTTATTTTTTAAGAAAAACAAGTCAATATCTTAATTTACTATAATAATTTGTTTAACTCTTTTTCGGCATCTGAAGCCATAAATTCTTCGTCCTAATTGGTAACCATTATTAATTATCGCTTATGACGGGAAGCGAATCACTGATTTTTAGATAATGAAGCAAGAGCTTTACCTCTGCTCTGAGGGGCAGGGATTAATAAATTAATTGGAATTCGTTTTATTAAAAATTTAAAAAAAATTAATCATAATCATAGCCTATTAGAAAAAAAAGACATTGGCTTGTTTTTTTCATGCCTATTTTGGGTTTATTTTATGTTTTTTACCTTTTCGTGTTCAATCAATTATTTATTACTTATCCACACCACCTCTTTGGTTTATAGTTAATTAAATTGTTTTTCATATAAAAATTTAACCAAAAGAAAACAAATAAGACCAACTTTGGAATATTTGATTTTGGATTTTATAATAAGATAAAAAATTTACTTAATAAAAAGAATATTACTATTATTTATTAATTCACAACGAAAAGAAACTCGCCACCTTCGAGAATCGAACGCAGGACACTAGATTGTCATTTTGTAAGGAGATATTCTGATCCTAACTAGATTCGATTGCCAGAAGTCGATGATTTTATATAATAAATGATAGTTATATTTTTAAAACATTTATAGACCAATAAATCGTATAATTAATTGAATATTTATTAATAAAAAAAAACGTTTGAAATTTAAAACAATTTTTAAAATTATAAACGACAGTAATTTAAAATAAATACGCATAATTAAAAAAGAAAACGTGATTATGTTAGCGAAAACAAATAATTACGGAAATAAATCAAAAGGTGTTTTGTTTGAAATTTTAAGTTTATAAACAAACATCCGTTGTTGATAACAATGGTAATAGATTGATTGAGCATGAAGGGGATTTGGGGGATGCTGTGCTGTTCTGACGGTGTGTTGTGCCGGTGAAGGTGTTGGCGCACCCCCACCTGAGCCAGGCGCTGGCCAGCGGCAAGGAGGGCCAGGCGCCTTCCGGAGCCGCGGCCTCCGCTTGCGGCTCCTCCGCTAGCTCCTCCCTGATCAAGTCCCTCCTGGCGAGCAAGGTAACCCCAGCAGCCACCGGGGATTGCATGAGCATGGTGCCTTTGTGTCCCGGCAACAGTAACCAGGTAGGAACTAAGCACTCACGCACCCAATTTAATTTTACTTTTACTTAAGACTTTCATGACCTTACCGACACTCACAACCATCAACAATACTTTTGAACTCTTCTAGTAAAAAACGTGTTATTATTGATATTATTAAAAAAATTGTTGTCTGAACTAGATAGTCGCTTCCATGAAGAGATTCAAGTAAAAAAATCAGGAATTTTTAAATTTAATTATTATTCGATAGTCATATTCAAGTAACAAGGATTTTATAAATTGTTCCTTGAAGGCTGTGGTTTCAAAGTGAGATACACATCTTCTGGATATGTACGGCATCCTTGGAAGATAAATAAATCCTAAAAATATATTTATATTTATAATAATATTTTACTTTTATCTAAGATAAGTGCTTTTAAAATTTTAATTTAAGCTTGTTTTTGCTTTTGGGATCTGTTAATCAAAAAAGTTTCAAAACCATTAAGGTAAGGATGGAACTATATTATTTGCAAAATCCTTGTTAGTTCTTGCAAGACCTCTGAATAAGTGATCGAAATGATTGTAATTTAGAAAATAAAGTTCAAGTGTAGTAGAATAAATATAAATGAGCCTAACCCATTTCCCAAAACGGCTATATTTGTTATTTATGCTCTAATTTCTTTTTTATAAAATAAAAATAAAATTTAGAAATTAACTTACTTATTTTTTGGAGTAATCAGGTTTCGGTTGACTTTCTAAAAAATATTAATAATATTTTCACTCTACTTTAGGAATATTATAAGATATAGCTGAAGGCGAAGAAAAAAGAATTACAGCTATTAATTTCTGAATTCTTATATTTTGGTTTTATTTAAATCATTCTCACAACTCTTTGACTGTCGATATATTAATAAATTAATAATTTATCATGTGATATAATTAAAATTTATGAATTTATTTTTTTATATCGACAGATAAGGAGTTCAGAAAATGATCTTAAACAAAACCAACACAAAAACAAAAAATAATATTTGTATATATTTCTCTTTTCTTCCCCTTCAAAATTATTTACCCCAACTATAAATTTACTTCGCTAAATGTTAGTAAAAACTCTAGAATTTTTTTTTAAATTGATTGAATAATAAAAGCCTATAAAAAATGTATGACTCCATTGTGAGGTCCTAATATTTCAGGATGATAGGGAAGTTTAGTGAAGACGTCACGTGATAAATAATATACTGGTATATATAGTAAAATTAGATTGTTCTTTAAAAAAAATATATACATTTTTTTTAATAATCAATATAACATGTTTTGGATGACCTTTCATTTTAATAAAAAAAGTTCATTAGTATTGTATGACATTTTATTTTCTAGTAATTTATTGAAGCGGTTGGTAAACAAATTTTCTAGGAAGCTGAATTAATAGGATGTTTAGTAGTTAATATATTTGAACAAAATTTTTACTTCACGTATTCTTTTTAGAAAGCAAAATAGAATTTATTTTTTATCCATATTTAGTGTCTTGTCGGAACATTTATTATATTTGTATTTTTTTTTAATTTAAAAAATTTCAGAATAGGGTATTAATCGCTGAGCACACTTTTAATAGGGGTTGGATTCGTCTACGGTCTGTAATAAAAATTAAAATTCCATAGCATGGTTTTTTTTTGAATTTCTATTAATTTGTAGTTAATTCATCTTTAGCCTCACTCTGCTTTTGAAGAATAACTTGATTTCTTGAAATTAATCATTTGTATTTATATATAATAAATAACACTATTTTGTTGTAATTCATGGAAAATTAGTTTTTTTGTGTTTGACTAACGAACACCTTTTGACTCTCGAAATTACAATACTTATGTTTGTAAAAATAATATAATTAATACCATCTCACTAATTCGAACTAATTTTGTTCTTTCAGAACGTTTTATTTTGCATTTTTTAATTAACAATTTCAAATAAATTTTTTTTTTTAATTAATACATTTTTTTATAATATCTTATCATCAAAAGTTTTCTAAATTATTAATAATCAAATAAAAAAATTATTTTTTTTATTTTTGGAAATTAATATAAATTTTGGGTGTCACAGGTGACTCAACGGCAACAAAGGCTACTTCAACAACAATTACAACAAAATCAAACTCAAACTACGATTGGGGATTTATCGCCTCCTCCATCTCCTGCAAAAAAAGCAACGGCGGTGATAGTTCAAGCTAAAACAGGATTATCTCCACCAACGCCTATAGCAAGTCCACCTCCTCCTGTTACTGCTTCCGTTATAACAACAACAGGCAATCCAATCTCAGGCTCCCCGACCCCTATTATTGTCGCTACAGTAAACACTCCAACATCCAAACCAAACATCCATCAACGTATTTCAAGGATTAATGGAGCTAAAACTCCCATTCATATTCAGGTATTTTTTTAATTTTTTTTTTTTTTATTTTTTTTTTGTGCATATTTTAATATTTATTTTTATTTCTAGGATGTGAAATCTGAAGAAGAACAAACGACAACATCCAACACATGTCCTGCTGCTCTTGGGAGGAGGGAACCTCCTCAGCCACCTCCTCCTCCGCTTGCTCCAATTTCGGCTTCTAGAATACCTTCACGACTTGAAATTGAAGATTCCGATTCTACTGGGAACAATTCAATTGCTTCAAGTTCAGGGCAACGAGAAACTTCTGGACTTACTGTTTCTTCAACAGAAGATGGTGAAAATTCATTAACTAGTTTTGAAGGGCTTCTACTCAATGGCATTCCGCACTCTTTGGATATTGAGACCTCTGCCAATAATGAAGCGAATAAACAAAAGAATGCTGCTCCAAAAACATTAATGTTAGCAGATCTTTTAGAGAAAAAGAGTGATAAAAAAGAGCCCCCACCTATCCTTAATGGAGTGTTAGGAAAAGAATTGGTTGAAAATCATTTAGATAAAGTTTTAAGTAATAAAGAAAAAGAATTAGTAAATAATATAAATAAAAATGATACTTCGACAGAAACTCCCGCACAAACTGGCACAAAACGACCGTCAAGAGAGGCAACAGAAATTGGTGATGCGAAACGTCCCCATCTTAATGGAAATGTCAGTCCAGAAAGTGAAGTAACAGAAGCGCCTTCTTCATCAGCAGCAAATCTTTATTCTGCTCTGGCTGCATCTGTACTTGAAGATGAAGACGATACACCACCGACACCCCCTGCCCAAATTGCCCCTACGCCATTACAACAACAGCAACAACAAATTTCAACATCATCCTCCTTACAACAAGCCGCGGCAACTCTCGTCTCATCATCTCCAATGCTAATGCAACAACAATTAATAGTAGCAACAGCACCTCCTCGTCAGATTATTGTCTCACAAGGCCAATTGCCTAACAATCAACAAGTACTCATTTCAGCTGGAGGCCAATTCACTTTAGCCAATAAGCCCGCACAATTTATTCTCCAACAGGCCCCACAACAACCCGGCCAATATATAGTTTCAGGAATGGTACAACCTCAAACACAGACTGTTTTAGTAGCGCAAACAGCTCAACAGCAGGGCACAGCTGCCAAGACAATCATTATTCTTCAGCCACAAACGAGTGCAACTCCCACTCCTGGCCAGGCTCAACAGAAAGTCATGGTTACACCACAAGGACAACCTGTCGTGGTTGCACAAGTGGCAAGGCCTATTTTACAAAGTCCGGCTGTAAGCACAGTACCAACACCTGCAGCTAGCCCTTCGCCTGCTCCCGTCGCTAGTCTACCAATACCGTCCGTGGGCGAGGCCAATATACAGCCGCCCCCGCTTGTAGCGGTCACGTCCTCCAATATGGGCACTATAGTATCCACCACACAAAAAACGCAAGAAACGATTAAAATACCTTCTCCTTCTATTGTTAATACACAATCAATATCGAAAGCTCTTTCAATGCCCTCGCTTACTCTTGGCACCCAAGTGCAAAACAAAACTTCTCCATTAGTGAGCCATACGACTACAAAGACGCAAGTGCAAACGCACACGCAAGGTACACAAGTTATGGTTACCGTTAGTAAGCCCAGTATAAGCAACGAATCTATCATAGTAACCGCCGGCACTAGCAAATCCAACCCCGTCGATCAAGCCATGTTCCTATGCGAGTGGCGCGGTTGTATGAGGTAATTAAATTTCTTTTTTTCTATGAATTAAATATTACTCTAGTATGCATTATATATCTCAATTATACAAAAAAATAATGATCAGTCGTTTTTGTAAAATATATTTTTTATTTGGCACGATATCATTAGTGCCTTCATATGGCCTCAAAATATATTTTTCTATTATAATTTGGATATAGCCTTATATTCTACTTTATTATGTCTCGATTGCTTCTCATTGTCTTATTTATTTATTATGTCTCGAAATAGCTGGACCTCTTGGGTTCAAGCTCCAGGAATTAAGAAAGTACTCACTACTAAAGATTAAAAGATTAAATATTTTATACAAACAACCCTTTTATATAGAAAATATAAAATTTATATTAATTATATTTTAGTTTTTTGTTATTTTGATTGTATCCATAATTAATTTAAAATTTTCTTTTTGTTTCAGGAGTTTCAAGTCCGCTAATCAAGTATATATGCATGCTTGTGAAGCCCATTGTCCTTCAGGCTCTGAAGAAATTCAATGTCTTTGGGAACGATGCGATGCTATGAAACGAAAGCGATTTTCACTAATGACCCATCTTTTTGATCGGCATTGTAACAACGAGGTAAATAAAAATGTAACAGAATTTATATCAAAAATAAAAAGTAGTAATGTTTATCCATCTTTTTTGATCTAACATCTCTCGAACAACAATTTAATATATAATATCTCTTCAGGTCCTCCGTATGATGGCTGTTCGGCGAAGACAGCTATCACAGTCTGGTAGAAGTGAGATTCCTCCACCGCAACCTCCCCCTCCACACCCTGGCTATGCACCCAACGCCGCCTTCCATGCCATCAAACGACATGCTCTAGAGTTCGTCAACCCCAAGGAACTTCAGGTAACCACTTTAATATTCATTCATCAATTACTAAGGAAATTATTAAAA